>JAUCBJ010000417.1:0-78552 GCA_032718475.1 Nemertoderma westbladi | reverse complement strand
TCCCTGTTCTATTATTATTATTTTGTTCATTCTTGCACTGCCATGTCAAAAGTGGGATATTATTCCTGGTAATAATGTATGGCAAACTATTATCTTTGAATCTTTTAACCTCACACTCACGTGTTGTACCACTGGATGGTAGCAGACCACTTTCTTGTGAAATTTTTTTTGCAGATTCTTCACTCTTTAATTTCACACAAATCTCCGCTATGTTAATTTCGGTAGGATAACTACGTATGTAGTCTCTAGAAACAGCGAAAAACAAAGTTAGCTAAAATGTGTTCTAGAACAATTATTGCATTGTGTTAGAAATAACGAAAAAAATACACATATTTTTGTTAGTTTAGAGAAAATAAAAAGGGCACTACTACAGTATGTGTACCCATGCCATATTTTTTTTACTATGGCTAGTTTTTGCTATTTAGAACTATTCTATTTCAGGTTAGCTATTGTTAGCTAAAAAAATATTTTTTAAATATAATAATAAAATATTTTTTGTTCTAGAACATTTTTATATAAAAAAAAAATTTATTAAAAATTTATTATTATGTGTAATAAATTGTTTGTAATAAATCGAATTTCTTTTAGAGAAATTTTATTTAAATAGTGTAAGAGGAATATAGCGTAAAAGCTAACGGGTCTGGAAGTTATGATCAGGACAATGTTGAAGATCCACAATTAGAGTTTATCGAATAACATTATTTGTATTAAAATAATGGAACATTAATATTTATCTACGTAATGTATTATTACTCAACTATACAGTTCTCTATTTAATTTAATAATTGAATAAAATATTAATAAATTGTTTATTTATCTATAAACTTTAAAAAATACATATTATCAGGCTAGCTAGTGATTTTCCAAATTAGCTATTATTTAAAAAAATTCAAATAAAAAAATTTCTTAAAAATTAGTAATTATGTGTAATAAATAGTTTATTTATCTATAAACATTTAAATTTTTTTTTTAAATACAAATTATCAGGCTAGCTAGTGATTTTCCAAGTTAGCTATTATTAAAATAAAATTAATTTTTCAAAATTATGTACTTTTCTTTTATACTATTCTTTGGAGATCTCAATAATATTTCGATCTTTAGAGTGCTTTTTGTTTTCGTGAAGTGGCATTTTATTTAATGAAAACAGTTAAAGTGAACCTACTACTGTAAACATTAAAAAACAATCTAGAATAATATTTTGTATATAATAAGTATTTAAAGGCAACAGATTAACATTTTAAGGTGTATTATTAGGAATTATAAATTTAAAAAAAAATGTTCTAGAACAAAAAAGATTTGTTCTAGAACACGTTTTTTGGTACTTCTGCAGTATATTTTGCAAAACTATAGCTAATATGACATAGAACATTAAAAAAAAATAAAGTAGCAAAAACTAGCTACTACAAAAATATCCCGGATGGGTACACATACTACAGTATGTGTACCCATAACCGGGATATTAGTAGTAGTAGGGTATGGGTACACATACTGTAGTAGTGTCAATAAAAATACCAAATATTTGATTTTACAATTATTATTTGCAATATTTTCATAAAATACTAGCTACCATAAAAATATTTAATAGCTAACATAATATTGTGTGAAGGTCCAACTATGTTCTAGAACACTAATTAAAACCAAAAAACACACAAAAATACACATTAACAAAATCCAGATTTGGTGTACATGTACGGAAGTGATACCTGTAAATGAGTACCGGTATTAGTCCACAACGCCCCTTTTAGACCCCCACACAAAGTCGGTGTCTGAATCCAGGTAAGCTAATCCCCACAGCGGTAGTCTGCTCAGCGGCGGCAGATAGACCCCGCTCGACCCCGGAGCGCTCACATCGCCAGTACCAACTTCATAATCTAGACTTTTATAGAGGCTCCAACTACCGTATGTAGTTGTAGTCTGCGACTGCCTTGGTTGTTCTTCCGATTGCGGTGTATTTCTCCGGTTAGAAAGGTCCCTGTAGTCCCTGTTTAGCTGCAAAACTTGCGATTTATAACTCTCTATTTCATCTTGGGACTTCCGTAGTTTTTTGGTAAGATTTTGCACTTCAGACTTTAATCTATCACACTCCCTTTGAAGATTATCCCTTTCCCTCCTTTCGACACTAAAGTCTTCCGCATTAGCTTTGTCTTTATTGTGGAGTTTAAGTTCGTCTTGTCGGTCTGTATTCTGTTGTTTTAGCTTTTCAACTACGGCCCGATGGCGAGTTTCCATGTCCCAAATTTCTTCGGTACGTACAATTTCTTCTCCCAACGCGGCATTAATTGCCATCGACTCATCGAATTTCCTTCGAAGCTCCCGAATTTGCTTTTCGTAAGATGCAATGCATTTAGTAACGGCTTTGTTAGCGTGGCTATCCAGAATTTCTTCCCGCAAAACGCCATTAATTGCCACCGTCTTATCCAATGTCTCTCGAAACTCCAGATGTTTCTTTTCATAAGTTTCAAGGCAGTTCTCAAGGCATATTTTATTATTTTTCTTGAGTGTCTCTATTTCGGTTTCCTGTTTTGAAATCTGCTTAATCAGTGCTGCTGATAAGATTTTGTTTCTTTGGTATCTTTCTAAGTCTTCTGGAAATACACCGAGATATACTATATATTCATTCAATATCGCGTTATCGATTGCTAATTGTTTTTTCGCTTTTTCAACCTCTACCAAACGATCTCGAAACTCCAATTTGGGATCTCTTGCATGAGCCATTTTCTAATGATAATATTTTTTTAAAACATTGTTACAATGGTAACGTTGAAGAGTTGTAGAACAAAAGAGCCAGTTCTTTTTATTTTAAAATAGTTAACAAATTAAAAAAATGATTATTTATTACATGGGATGAATGTATAACTTTTTTCAATATTCTTAGTTATTTTTACTATTATTAGCGAGGTTAATAAAGGGTCGAGAGAATATTTTTACAAATAAATTGAACTATACTATTTTACAATATTGCTTACTATATTTGCTATATTGTTTCCATAGTTACTGCGATCAAATTACTGATCTCTTCAACTCCTGATACTGACTTACTCAATGTTAAAATAATTTAGTGTTCTCGAATATTTATTACGTAACTAGAGAGCCGATTAACTACATAAACCAATATTGGATATTGCGTTCGGCTCGGTTTAGCTAATTTGCATTCTAGGACTACATCCCAAAACAAGCTAGATAACCCAACCCTACCTTACTCTATGTTGGGCCCTCTGGCTGAATATGAATGCAATCAATTTTTATCAATTTAACTATGGAAGCAATATAGTAAAATACTACAGTTCAATTTATTTTGTAATACTACAGTATACACCATGTCCTGGAATATAGTGTCGTAATTCAATGACAGGACCCCCCCCCCCCCTAATTTTTCTACAAATCTTAATGAGATTGCATGAAATTTGAAACAGAGTTAGTTTCACCTCCCGACCACTGACTGGGTGAGCCAGAATTTTTATTTTTGCTTTCAATCTTTAGCTAAAAGCGTTTGAAAAAAAGGTGTCTCCGGCGATATATTGCACCAGTCGCAGTCCCAGCGCAGTTATTATTATTCTAAATTAATCGGTAGTGTAAGTTGGAATCTCCACGGTAGGGTCCCGGGACCTTGGGACCCTATACCCTCGCTCCGCTAGTGCTGATATGGTATGGGTGCCAGGAACTCCTCATATCTCGAAAACTATTGGAGCTATTAAATTTTCATGTGTCTCATCTAAAAGAGGACATAATTTTAGTTAGGGACAAGTTCTTTCGACGTGCTAGACTTATTGTTTCAGGGGTTTTATCTAAGAGAAATACCTGGCCCACTAAATTTAGGGGCTTTGCAGCAGCTTGGCGGGTCGTATCTATAGTAGGTCATGCCCATATAATAAAACGGAACCTCAAGGTTCGATTATTTATGGTTAGTACCAGTACTCTTATGGGAGTCCATGTGGGTTCCAACTACAGAGGGTACCACATCTCTGGATTTGGAAAAGGGCAGCTGGATTTGAAATTAGTACTCCCTATCTCAAGAACCTGTGGCCTAGTGGTTTGTTGTCTCGGTTTCCACCTCGAGGTAACAGGTTCGAATCCGACACCACACTGAAGAGACCCAGTAAGGTCGAAACGCGTACGTGGTTTGGAGAGATATTATGAGATATTAATTTCAATAAAAATTACGCGATTCCTAAATTTGTACACTACCCGGTTAAAAAGTACGCATGTGATGGGATTTATCCTACAATTGCGCCAATAAAAGTTAAGTAATTTTCTGTAAAAAACTTATCATTCGAGGTTAAGACCCCTGGATCCCTTCCTATAAAATGTATATAATAAAACAAACACCTCGAAAAACACAGCTTGTCAACACATTGTTACTATCAATAATAAATCTCTGGGATGGATGGCACTTTCACAAGAATGCTGCGGCGTGTTCATTGTGGCGGCGCAATTTTGTCGACAAGCCGGCACAGCATTCTTAATATATATGTAATATATAAATTAATGCAGCTGCAATGAAGCATGCCGATCCTAGTAGTTCATTGTGTCAAGAACAATGAACCACATCTCCAATCGGACTCTATACAACATTGGAGGTGTTACATTAGTATCCCCTACCTTGACACTGAGTGGACGCTGAAAGGACATTGCTTTCGTCGCGAGGACACCAGCCAGTGCATAATCGTTGGCAGCCTCATAGAGAGAATAAGCATGGTGAACAGCCCATGACTTTCTTGAGACGCATCTTAAACGACGCTGATCTTGAAGATGGGGATGATCTAGCAAATTTCATGGGTGATAGGGAGTTGTGGCTGCGCAATTTTGTGGACAAGTCGGCACAGCATTCTTAATATATATAATGCAGCTGCAATGCAGCATACCGATAGTAGTAGTAGTAGTATATTTACATCCTCACGTACAAAATACTTAAATTGCAACACGTATTGTGTTGCAATTTAAGTATTTTGTACGTGAGGATGTAAATATACAATATTACAATAAATATACAATATTTGCAATATTGGTACCGGTGTCCTAGGCGAATCAGCCCCCCGCGGGGAATGCCCCCTCCCCCCTCCCTATAATCTTACAGTATATAATGTATAACAGTATATACAGTATATAATAATAGTATATAATTTAGTAGGCCTAGCCAACCGTGCAACAGTTTAACTTGGATTTATTGGTTTATTTTTTTGGTTAGGGTTAGTTGGTAGGGCCCAAACCATAATTAAAACTGTCATGTAACCTTAACTAGAGGTAGGGGGTATAAGGTCATGTCTTCAGAATCACCTTGGGACATGTTTTTTCGATGCATTAGGGTATATGGGCATAATATTCACAAAAATTTTGAAATTTTGGTCCAAATTCATCAGCAGCAAGCAAAAAACTGAGCGGTACCCACAACGCGCTCGAGCGATACTGGATTTATGATAATTTTGCTTGTATACCAACTTCTTATCGTATTGGTCTTCTGGTCGTATTGACTTGATTTTGGATTCATTTGAATCGCAATGGTCGATTTAGTGTCGGTTGATGTCTCCATTTAGTCATTAAACACTATATTTCTTATGATATGGGTCATTTTGCCATAAAATTTTCATTTTTATTTCGTTTCGATTGGCATCATATCTTATCAGTAGCACTGCAATGCATTATACAATTGTATTTTTTAAATGTATTTAAGTATATTTATTTATTTTTTTGTTTCTTTGCTGAAGAATTTGTAAATATCACTTGCATTCGTAAAATTTCATCAGTCGAATGTTGAATGATTCCCATTCTCCTATAACTGCACAGGTAAAGATTTGATCTCTATATACATTATATATGTCATTCATTTGGGAAAGGGTATTTCCAGAATGTACCAGGATTCATCCTTCCCAAGTGCTCGACTACATATTCGTTGTTGCCTAGTTGTTCTTTATAGCACCCTATGTACCATACTTTCTTGCCCTTTATAGGCTTATCCCAGATTGTGGCACACATGCCATTTTGTTGGTACAGATCTGATTGATTACTTATTCATAATGATGGGTGGGTGGGTGGATGGATGGATGTCTTGGACAGTGCGATAGCGTAGTTACTTATTATCTGGAAAATATCATCATTAGAAGGAAGTTTGATTTGTTCTCTCATCATGTGGCTCTCATCTGATAATAACACAGCTGGATTCTCAACCATTCCCTCATGGGAAATCTTCATGAGCCGAAAAAAATCTGGTCTGGCAATAACATCAGACTTATGAGAACGTTTGGAAAAAGCCTTTAAATGCGGCTTTTCAGAATTGATTCATGCTCATCAAGTGAGGCGCATGGTCCATATTTTACAATCTTAAATAAGCTTCATAATGTAATCATTGTGAGTGAATGTGTAATCATGAACCACAGTGAGATGCTATGTCTATTTTATTTAGAAGCCTCTGTTTCTAGAGAGCTTTTTGGCTTTGAGACAATCTATCCTCCCTTTCACGGAGAATGGATCGAACTTGCCGAGAAATGCTTTCAACAACGCCTTTTCAGTCTGATATACAGTACTGTGAAACCATATCAGTGCGAATCCCATAGCAGTGAACTTGGCATTGCGAAATTTTGCTACTACCGCCAAGTATCTAAATTTGGCAAGATCCCTTTCAGCTTCAATATTATGTCTTGGAAGTTTTATCAGATCTTCAGGATCAATCCTAAACAATTCAGTATATCGTGGTTTCTCCCCTGCCTCTTTGGAAAATCCATATTCTCAACTACACTGAAGATGAATTACACCTCAGCCCTCAGCTGCATGAAGGCACATTTTATGCATAATGGCCTTATCAAAATCAGTTTGGGGATTTCTTACAGGATTTCTTGTCTTGGCCAGATTGTTCAAAACAGTTAAGCAAAGGCAATGTGGGGCGAGCCACGAAGTGAGTGAGCCTTAGCGTAGTGGTACCATTAATCAACCTGTCGTTCTGTCGTTCTGTCGTTCTGTCGTTCTGTCGCGTTCAATTTTAAACGTTAATAACTCGGCCAATCTTTGATGAAATCTATCCAAACTTGGTACACATGTTGTTTGGCAAAAGTTTAGAAATTTTCCAAGTAGAATTTTCGTGTGGCCTTCGAGAAGCTAAGATAATAGCAGTTAATTAGTTAATTAAGTTGATTACGGTGAAAACACCATTTTCAACCTGCCTTTTAAAGGAAATTAATTGTTTTACAGTATAAGATTTAAATAATTATACTTAAAAATTATACAGATGTAATCCACATACTCCATTCTATTATAGTTTTTAATTAGTTCAAGTGATTTGCTTTAATAATTGTGTCTTTAATTGATCTAAAGTAATTAAAACGGTATAAAAAATTGATTCTCATTAAATACTGCTCATTTATTGGTTAACATCCAAGTTGGCTCGGTGCTGGTACATAGGATGGGAAGGATGTTTGGGGTGTGTAGAACAGCCAGTTGCTCTTCAATGGGAATGCGAATGTAAGTAACCACATGTGTACAGGCCGGTAGACAGATTGGCCATAGCTAGCTAACGAGATGGAAATCTGAATTCCATACTATTCAGTCTATTATTGTGTTATTGCCCTGTTAGACAGATCTCGTTTAATAAATGTCAGTCAATAACATTTTACCACTGCAGAAGACTTATTTATATCCATACTTGTTTTTTCCTCATAAATATTGGGCTTATTATTTTTTGATGGGATTTCTTTGTAGTTGAATTGTCTAAGTTTTTACACTGAGGCATTAACAGAGGGTACTGGTATTAAATTATTTATTTGAATATCATTACTCCATCGACTGAATTTAGTACTGCGTTCTGCATTGATTATATTCCTATAAACCATTCCTGGTTTCGCATATTGCACGTATCCATAGTTATAAAGATTGCCAGTCTGCGTTTAGGAAATATATTTAAATACAAAACAGGACGAGCGCAACGACGCTTATAATAATTAAGACGAGTACGGCGTTGATTATATTCCTATACACCACCTGGCTTTGCATATTGAACGTGCGATTGGAAATAAGTTCGTTCTACCCTTCCGTGGGTGGTAGATGTCGCGGTTATGTATTGGTGGTTGGGAAGGGTGGGGGGGTGGAGAGATTAAAAGGGGTGAACACGTACTGTCCCCCTTTCTTGGATTGATTGGTGGTGTGGGTAAATTTCTCAAAACCTGATTTTGTGATACAGTCGCTCAATTTTAATTTGTATATCATAACTGGGCCTCGTGCTGCGCGAAGGCCCCACGAACGTGTAAAGAATGCAACTAATGTAAGGGTTTGGAGCTCTGTAAGGAAAAATTCACCGCTGATATAAATATATCGATTACATGCATCCACAAGTAAGTTTGCTATAACCTACCGTAAGTGTACCTGGTTTACCGTAAGTGTACCTGGTTTGTTTTTCTCCGGTGTCTTTATTTTAATTAATATTTCACTGTTAAATAATAATAAATTAGCTTTTTAAAATGTATTTATTGTTTAAGTCAGAATTGTAATAAAAATAAGATAAACTTTGCTAAATCTACCATAACTGGTATACCATAAGAAGTTGGTATACAAGCAAAATTATCATAAATCCATTATCGCTCGAGCGCGTTGTGGGTACCGCTCAGTTTTTTTGCTTGCTGCTGATGAATTTGGACTAAAATTTCAAATTTTTTGTGAATATTATCATTATGCCCATGTGCCTTAATGCATCGAAAAAACATGTCTCAAGCTGATTTGGAGAGCATACTACTAGGATCGGCATGCTGCATTGCAGCTGCATTTTTAAGAATGCTGTGCCGGCTTGTCAACAAAATTGCACCGCCACAACTCCCTATCACCCATGACATTTGCTAGATCATCCGCATCTTTAAGGCCAGTGTCCTTTAAGATGCGTCTCAAGAAAGTCATGGGCTGTCCACCATGCTTATTTACTCCATGAGGCTGCCAAAGTAGAAGATTATGCACTGGCTGGTCCTCACGGCGAAAGCAATGTCCTGCAAAGCGGAGGCGATTTTGTTCTAGTGTCAAGCTTGGGGGAACCAATGAGACACCTCCAATGTTATATAGTGTCTGGTTGGAGATGTGTGCATTGTACTTGACACAATGTACCCGGCGTAGCATTCTTGTGAATGTGCCATCCAGAGATTTGGTGTCCTCAGCAGTTAGAGCCCAGCATGGACTCCCGTAGAGGAGTACTGGAACTACTGCTGCTCTAAATAATCGGACCCTAAGTTTCCGATTAATTCTAGGTGACTTCCAAATCCTGGAAAGCCTATTCAAGGCTGCCCATGCCTTTCCCTTACGTATTCGAAGGTCCTCACCTGACTTCCGGATCCATGATCCCAGGTAACAGAAGTCGTCCACATGCTCAAGCATACCATCCTTTGAGCTTATGCTCATCCGATCAGAGACTTGCTGAGGACTTTCAAAGTTAACTGTCAGAATTTTGGTCTTTCTGGAGTTAATAAAAAGACCAACACTAGAAGCAGCATGTTCTAATGAGCTGAGGAGCCGCTGGGCTCCCTCTAATGATTCTGAGAGTACTCCTAAGTCATCAGCAAAGTCTAGATCAGTTAGGTACTTGGCAGGATTTCCTCGACTTCTGGAGCCAGTAGGTGGAGTTATCATCACCCCATCATCATTATGATGATCTAAGGACATGCGTAGAACATAGTCAACCACAATAATGAACAAGAATGGTGCAAGTGTGTCTCCTTGGAGGACGCCCCATAACACTTCAAATGGTTCTGTGTCACCGTCAACAGTAGACACAAATGTTGTCGAACCATCGTATACTGATCTGATTGCTGCAATAATTTCATCAGGAATCCCATATAATGAAAGTATGCTGAACATACGTGAGCGAGAGACTGAATCAAAGGCCTTGAAGAAGTCAACAAAGATAACAGCCAGATGCCTGTCTTTCTTTTTTGATAACTCTTCAATTATCCTTCTAAGTGCCAAAATGGGCTCCATGGTCCCACGACCTTTACGGAACCCATTCTGATTTCCACGTAGCAGTCTCTCAATGGGATCCCTGATGCGATTTAATAGAATTCTATTGTATAGTTTTGCAGCAATCGAGATCAATGAGATTCCCCGAAAAGAACCATAGAGTGTTAGGTTGCCCTTCTTGGGAACTGGCACCAACTTATTTGTTTTCATTTCTTGTGGGACTCTTGTTGTTCGGTACATGTCTACTATGATGGGATAGATGAGCTTTAAACACTCAGGTATTTTGAAGACCTCAGGGGGAACACCATATACTCCACTGGCACGATTGGTCTTAATGCTCTTTGCAGCAGCCTTCACTTCTGCAAAGGAGATATCGCCAATGGGAATATCTGGGAGTACAGACTCAGACACTTTTACTTCTATAAAGTTATCAGGCAATACCCTGTCATTATTGAGGAGCTTTTCAAAGTGGGCTTTCCAACCATTGAGGCGATCGGCTGGTGATTCAGCCAAAAATCTGACCCATACCCCCTACCTCTACCTTAACCCTAAGGTTAATCTAAATCTAGGGTGAAAATGCTCTGGGGGGCATATGGCTCTAGGCGAAAATGCCCGGGGCGGGGGTTCATTTACGCCTGTGAAACCGGTGTTGAATGTTAGAACCCTCCTACAGAACTTTCCAGTAACAACAAAATGCTAGGCCTACTATTAGAAACTTATAGTATATACTAATTTGAGTGGGGGGTTAATTATTTAGTATTTTTGTAATATAAATTTTTACTATTAATTATTTTAGGTTTTTCCGTATAAAGTAAGTGTTTATTTAGGAAAAAATGTTTGAATTCTTAAATTGTTACTTTATCGCTCGAAAATACCCCAAAATCGGTAGGAAATGTTGACATTTTTTTCCCTAGGGAAAAAAGTAAACAATAGTATTGCTTAGATTTATAATTTTATATATTATTAATTTTATATATTTTTTTATAATTTATGATTGTAAAATAAAATATTTTTGGTAGAAATTCTTAAATTTGATTACATGTGTTGACAGAGCATCGAAGTAGAAAAGGTTTGCACGAAATTTGAGCAAAATCCATTCACACACTCAAAAGTTATTGCAACTCTAATGCAAGGCAAACTTCAAAACGGAACTCAATTACCAATATTGGATTATGTTGTTAAGAGAAGAGGCTCTTTAGTTACGTAATAAATATTCGAGAACACTAAATATTTTAAACATTGAGTAAGGCGGCATTAGGAGTTGAAGAGTTCAGTAATTTGAATTACAGTAACTATGGAGCAATATAGTAAAATACTACAGTTCAATTTATTTTGTAACACTTTATCGTTCAATAGATAAACCTATTTAATTATATAATTGAGCAACAAAGACTTCGCTCTATCGAACGAACTCGGACAGTGGAAATGAGATCCTTCCAGGCTTCCCGATTCTCCATAGTTGTCGCAAGTTCGTTTCTCCCAAGTTCAGTATCCCTTTCAAGTTGATCTATATATGTTATGGCCGGTCGTCCACGACTACGCTTTCCTTGAGTTGGTTGCCAGAGAAGTAGATCTGGTACGACCTCGTCTTTACTTCGCTAGCAGTGCCCACTGAATCTTAATCTGCGTTCACGGAGGGTGGTTGATACAGGTGGTATTGTACCATAAAGCTCGGCGTTTGTCATGTGTTGTCTCCAGCTGATGTTTAGGGCTGCCCTTAGTAGTCTTGTGTAGCAACCATCAATTCGTTGTTCAAGTGATTTAGTCAGTGTCCAGGTCTCACCCCCGTATAAAAATACACTTTCCACTGTGGCTCGAAAGAACTTAGTCTTCAGGTGCCTGGAGAGATCTGATTTCCAGATGGTATCCATTTTTGATAGAGCTACCCAAGCCTTTGCTTTCCTAACTTCTATGTCCTTTTTGCTACTCTCTATCCATGATCCAAGGTACTGGAAGTCATTGACCTTCCTTAGTTGATTATTATCAATGGTTGTCAAGTTTCTATCAACATTAAAGGTCATAAATTCGGTCTTTGTAGCATTTATATGCAATCCCACCTCCTTAGCAGCCCTCTCCACTTTATCTGAGCATCTGCTAGAGTATTAGAGAGCAGGGCAATGTCATCCGCAAAGTCTGTATCTGTGACTGTAGTTGCCGGATATCTACTACTTCTGTGTTCTTGTCTTGAAGTGTGAATCCCAGATCGCCAGATCTTCACCCTTTGTGGCCGTCCTCATTGCGTAATCCAGCACAATTACAAATAGTAATGGTGCTAATGTGTCACATTGCAGTACGCCAGCCAGGATTGAGAAAAACTCAGTTTCACCATCCCACACCACAGATCCCACGATAGTTTGTTGGTATGCCGATGTCTCCTTTCTGGGGGAGAGGCTTTAGTTGACCTTTAGTCCAAATTGGTGGTGGCTTTTCCCCTTTTAACATCCGGTTGCAAACATTCAATAATGGTCTGTTTAGCACTCCTGTTTTCCATACCTCAGCTGGGATTTCATCTAATCCACTCGCTTTATTATTGGACATGCTTTTAATGCTTCTTTGGAGTTCGGCAGGTGTGAAGTCCCCTGTTTCTAGTTTCTATTTCCCATTTTATTGCACTATGGATTTAATTTTTGCGGAGTTTGTTACAAATTAGCCTTTAGTTTTTCTGTTTTATTTTAATTTGTAATGGGGAGCAAATTCCCATACCACTGTATTTAAATGATATTTGTGTTTGGTTTAGTTAGTAGTAGTAGTATGTTTTGTTTATTAACTCAAATTTTACTTGAAAATTAACCAGTAGGCCTACAACACAAAATTTGGATCCACAAATGACCAAATTATATTTCAATAATTAAATAATAAATGTATAATATTATATTGGTAAATTAATTAGCCATTTTTATGCCATTTTTAATTGTTTGTAGGCCTACTTTATATTGTGGGTGCAAGCGCAAGCCTACTGTATGTTTGTGTCGGTGTGTGCATGCACTACATCACTCACTTCCTGATTGCTATCATCAACCTCTTCTGAGCTTTCTTCACCCTGTTTATCTTCTTCAGACTCCCCCACATTATCATCTGTTACCGTCGGCGGGGCAGTTTTAATTGGTTTTACTAACGGTTTGCAACGAACTAGGTGAAAGTTTCCTTTAAAAAAAATACCGAGGATATATTATTACTGCATTATTGTGATGAATATAGAGCGTAAGGGAATAACACTGTACCGCCCAGCTCGAAAACTACTGGAGTTATTACAAATTTTATTTGCATCATCTGAAAGAGGACCTAATTTTAATTAAGGCCGAAGTACTTTTGAAGTGCTAGACCTTATTATATTATTGTTTCAGGGATTCTAATTAAGATAATTAACTGGCCCACTAAATTTAGGTGTTAGATTTGGCTGTTAGTATCTATATAGTTGGTCTTGCAACACAATTAAGCAAATTACATTTATTTATTAGGCCCCGTTCACACTACCGAGTCAAAGTCAAAAGACAGTCAAAAGAAAATAAATATAGATAGCAATAATAAATAATAATACCTTATATAATATAATATAATACATAAGGGCATTCTAGAAAAATAGTTTTACATTTTGTATTTTGACTTTGACTCGGTAGTGTGAACGCGGACTTAAAGAAAAGGAATAGTATTTATGAACACTAAAAACGCTAATTGTACCATTTGTATATTATTCCCAATTTATAGATTATACTTTCAGTTTTAAATTTCGGGCATTCAGTTCTAGTTCCAGTTCCAGTATTCCAAGATAACAAGTTTCAGTTTTAAAAAATTACTGTTTCAGTTCTAGTTTCAGTTCCAGTTCACAAAAATTACCAAAAACAATTTCAGTTCGATTTCAGTTCCAGTTCAATTTCAGTTTCAGTTCGAGGCACTTGTAGTTACAGTATATATGTATTTATATCTCGTGATATGTAGTTTTGTGTCACTGGTGAGGTGACTTTACAGTATATGGAACGACTGAAAAACACAAATAATAATAAAAATAACCAATTAATTTCAACTTACCGATGACTAAAACAGTGACTAGTATTAGAAATGTTAATCCATTATATTTGTTTGTTGTTGCCATGTCAACAAAGATGTAACCCTAGCACCAATTTCGTATTAATATCTTGTTATATCCCCAATATGATTATCTTCCACACCGCATTTAATAGCCCTCTGAATCCCTACTTTGTCGTTCTTAACAATAACAAGGAACAACTAATCAGCTTGGGTGTGAAATTAATTACAAATTATTAGTGAAATAAAGTTGTAAACATAAAAAAACACGTTTATAAATTAATATCAACCCAATTTCTACAATAAAAAATACAAATTACCGTAGACATATCAAAACCATACTGTACTGTTACTATCCAGGGGGTATGTGGGGCGAGCCACGAAGTTGGCAGAGGCTTAACGAACTGACACTTAGGGGGTGGGTCAATTCTTGCAAATAGTTGTCGTCGATTTTGCAGATGGGGGGGGGGGGGGGGGGGGGGGGGGATGGACGCAATAAAAATTCATCCCTCTTCAGGGGAAATTGGACGCAAATAACAGCTGATTACTCTCAAAAATAAAACTGTAACCTGTTCAATTGTGTTTAGTTTATTGCTTTGGTTAAAATAACGTGCGACTGTAACCTGCTCCTTTCCCTAAATTGAGAATTTAACATTGAGGCGGAAGATTAATTCGCCAAGATGCGTTCAGTCCCCCCCCCCCCCCCCCCCCCCCCCCCCCCCCCCCGCCTCCGATTTTGACATGCTTATTAGAAGCCGAAAAACTGGTTAGACCAGCCTTTAGTTTGACAGTTAGGTTTATTGAATTTCGAGAAACCGATTAAATCACTAACAAATTGCTTTACTGTATCACGTATGTGATGTATGTGTATATGCTACACTAAACAATACACGATGTGAATAGGTAATTACTTTACGCTTACGCCTTACGGTTATATAATAAAAACAGAGTTTAAAAATAAGCTACGATATCATAAAAATATCACTATTTTTAATGAATTAGTAAAATAAGTACATGAAAAATATTTAAAATCGAAGTGTGAGATTAATTGAAAACTCAACAACACTAGTAGCTTGGGGGCTAGAAAGATTAAAAACCATCATGAAACTCCCTTAAAATGATATGTTGTAAGGGATGAAGTATCCGCACTATGGACGTGTACTGCCTACCTGCATTACCATTCACACTACTGATAACCAACCCAATGCTATTCCTGTCGTAGTGCCTGCAGCTTCTCTTACTTGGAGCTTACCCAACCACTGGCCAGACATTGCTGCTATGGCGACCGCAGGGAATACAGTACACCCTATAGCATAGAGGTGGGTTGATATTAATGGATTCGTCATAGATGCGTGGACAGTTGGTTTAGTTTCTTCTTGAAGGTTATACATACTAATACTATGATAGTGAAGAGTTGAGGCAATGTATTAATTAATGTTGGATTGATGTTATTCATAATAGGAATGGATTCTATTATAGGCATTATTGTGAAATGGTTAAGTTATTATATTTATAGTCCAGCAGCAGCTCTGAAAAGTATGATCTATCGATCTATGGTTTTCACGATGTTTTTTTTCAAGTATGCTGATTCCCAATCTCCAATTGATTCTAATGCTATAAGTTTGGGTTTTTTTTATTACGAATTAGAGTTAGCGTTATAATCATTCGGTTGGTAGTAGTTTCGACTCCGATATAATTCCTACGATACTATTCCTGTATTTTTATATTTACTTTTATTTTTCTATCTATATTCTCGCCTCAACTTAATTCAACTCTATTTTCTATAACAAATTATAATCTATTGTATTATTCTAATGTCCTGGGACTGGGACACATGTTAGAATAGCAAAAACTAGATATATGACTTTTACCTTTTTATGAATCGTTCTAGAATAAACAGATAAAATAATATGTTCTAGGACTTATTTATAAAATATTGGAACAACTAGCTAGTACGTACATGATTTGTAACTTTTTGAAACAAGTTCTAGAATACAAATACCTTAATATACATATATATACCTATAATACAGTATATAATGCAGCTACATTACAGCATGCTGATATAAGTAGTAGTGGGTAGATCAAATACTTTTACATGGGAAAGTTTTCTAACACAATTGCAAATATTTGAAAATATATGTTGCGTTATATTG
Source organism: Nemertoderma westbladi (assembly GCA_032718475.1). Taxonomy (NCBI): domain Eukaryota; kingdom Metazoa; phylum Xenacoelomorpha; order Nemertodermatida; family Nemertodermatidae; genus Nemertoderma; species Nemertoderma westbladi. The sequence continues at coordinate 62,455 of JAUCBJ010000417.1, read as the reverse complement.
TAAAAGATATAATATCATTTTGTTCTGAAGTGTGAAAAATATGGAAGCACATCACTGGGGGTTGAACCAGCGCTATGCGATTCCGTTTCGGCCTATTAGGGCACATAAATAGCGCTAACAAGCTCAGCCACCTTTTCCAGACACTTGCTTGTTTATAAGTCCGCGCATGTCGCTGGAATGACCCTACCGGATGCCATTATTGTTAATTTCCCTAAAATGTTTTAAATCGAACTTAAACGACCACTACTATGGTGGCCCATGGCTGCCACTATAAAACTCTTGATGAAATATTTAAATAAAAAATAAGTGGAAAAAATATCTTGAAAAAAAAATAAGTAAAAAAAAACATCTTGAAAAAAACAAGTGAAATAAAATATCTTAAAAAAAATCTCAGTAATAAATATCCTGAAAAAAAAGGTAAAAAAAATACGGATCGGATCGCTCAGTTACAAGTTGCCCTCAGTTGTATTTTTTAAACCCCGAGAGTTGTTGATAGAGCCTCTTACTACTTCCGAAATCGTTGATCGTGGTGCCGGTACCGGAATCTGGCTTTGATTATAAACACTGAACTGCTGAACGATGGCGGAATCTACGAAACCCGGATTCCTAATCCTGTAATCCGAGAAGGCGACGGAGTCATTAAACGTAAACAATGAAACGATCGCTAATGGACAACGGAGTCTATTCAATCCAGAACGATACGATGGCGACGGAGTCTATTACAGTTGTATTACAATATGTATAATATATAATCAGACAATGGCGAGGCAGCGAGGTATACCGAGGTAATCTACAAAACACAGAACGACAAGAAGGCGATGGAGTTTATTAAACCCAGTACGATATGGTGCATAGCGATCGAGACGGACAACGCGACAACGGTGTCTACTAAACCTAGAACCGAAGACGACGGAGTCTATTAAACCTGGAACGAAGACGGTCAGACGGTGGAGTCTATAAACCCAGAAACCTGGAACAATGCGAACGAGGCTACTGTAAAGTTAGACTGGTTTGTGAGATTAACCTGCCAATACTAACTCAATAGAATTCGCTTTCTTCGAATTCCTACTAATTTATTTTAATCTTAATAATAATTATTCAACATCAATTATTATTTTATAAGTCTTGTATAAGATTGATAAAGTCTATAGAGCTAACTTTAGGATAATCTGCCTTATATCTTTAGAATTATTATAATTAATCTTGTTATGTTTATAATGAATTATAGTGCTGTAATGTAAATGAATTATATCTTTTGACAGACTACTGTATGCGCGACCGTGATGATAATGGGAAATGGGAAGGTAAAGGGGGGTGGGGGGATCGCAATCAATATTCTTCCCTCCCTAGGTGAAAATCGACGAAAATAATAGCTTGTTTACTACTAAAAATAAAACTGTAACCTGTTCTACAGGGAAAATTTTAGAAAGTTGTGCCTATTTTAGTCAATAGACAAGATTACATGTTTACCAAGTTTGGCATAATTTAGTCAAAGATTGAATGAGTTACGATTTTTAAAATATCAGTGGAGGGTGAAGGGGGCAGGCCAGGGTTCAGTTATACTTGAATAAAGAATAGTGATGTATACTAAACCAAGGGATACGCGATATACTGTATGACACTGCTGTATAAGTCGTCTTCATTATAAGCCTCGTTGTGCTCGTCCTGTTTTGTATTTAAATATATTTCCTAAACGCAGACTGACGGACGATCTTTATAACTACCGATGCCTTCAATAGGCAAAGCCAGGTATGGTTTATAGGAATATAGTCTACGCAGTAATCGCCTTCATTATATGCCTCATCGCGCTCGTCGCTCGTCCTGTTTTGTAACGAAGACTGACGACCTTTATACAGTTATAACAATGCGAAGTTTCGAAAATGTGCGAGCGAGTAACTGCTGATACATCTATGTGGAGATGTGTGATACAACGCCAACGCATCGTATGTCGATGTAGTAATATGGGTATTTAAATTATATATATTACAATTCCCCTCTGGTTAAGCTTCAGTAAAAACTCCCAGCAGCTACTGTAGCTGCTCCACACCCCCGCAGAGACTATATTAACCAATAATGGGCAGGAGTAAATTTGTACTCAATAATTGTGCCGTTTAATTACGTTTAGATCAATTAAAGACACATTTATTAAAGAAAATTAATCACATGAACTAATTAAAACCTACAATGTAATGGGGTATGGGATTACAGCTATATAACTTTTAAGTATAATTATTTAAATCTTATACTATAAAATAATTAAGTTCCTTTAAAAGGCAGGTTGAAAATGGTGTTTTTACAGTAATCAACTTAATTAACTAATTAACTGCTATTATCTTAGCTTCAAGAAGACCACACGGAAATTCAACTTGAAAAATTTCTAAACTTTTGCCAATCAACATGTGTACCAAGTTTGGATAGATTTCATCGAAGATTGGCCGAGTTATTAACGTTTAAAATTGAACACTGCAAAAAAAAAAAGTGACAGAACGACAGGTTGATTAAAGGATTAAATCGTGGCTCGCCCCGCAGTAGTCTGGCAGCCATGGTCCATGTATTACTGATCTTGGGGGCAGTGGCAGCCCTGGGCCACGAGGGGGTATTTTATTTTTTTACTATTAGTATTTTAATGGCAGCCATGGTCCAATACTATTACTGATTCTGGGGGCAGTGGCAGCCCTGTGCCACGAGGGGGTATTTTATTTTTTTTACTATTTGCTTTTTTAATGGCAGCCATGGGCCAACTGTTATCTGATTATGGGGTGATGGTAGCCCTGGGCCACATGGGGTATTTTTTTTCTTTAACGGTATTTATATTATATGGAAATTTTTTCGTGAGTATTTTTTTACCTTTTTTTTCCTAGATATTTTTTACTGAGATTTTTTTAAGATATTTTATTTTACTTATTTTTTTTAAGACATTTTTTTAATTATTTTTTTTCAAGATATTTTTTCCACTTATTTATTATTTAAATATTTTATCAAGAGTTTTATAGTGGCAGCCATGGGCCACCATACACTGCCAACACTTCCACAAAGTTATATCCATCATAGTGGAAGTAATCATTTGCAATCATGGAGATTTTTTGTATTTATTTATTTTTATGAGTTTGTACTTTTAATTCTCTTAAGTAGCCTACGGTTCCACTATAATTGATAGAATAGACAGGAATATAGATAACGGAATATAGAATATATACAAATTCACTGTACAAACTCGTAAATTAATTTATAATTTAGTATTGTATTTGTAGGTAGCGTGACTGCACCGCACCCCTAATCGTGATACCCAAACACCCTACCCTGAACGACGTGTAATAGCTCTGCAAGTCAATTGGAGGTGTTTGAAAAAGGTGGACTGGACACAGAAAACATGGACAACGGACAGACCAATCTGTTCGCGCTTTTAGACCTTAGCAGTTTAACCTGCCAATTTTAGTTGTCTTCTTGTTTATAAATCGAATTTAGCCTATATCAATTACCTAGTGTACTGAAGTTACATCAGCCGAAGCCAGTGCGTGCGCGGCGTATGACCCACGGTGTGGGAGACTGGATTCGGATTCCTTGAGAGTTATTGCAGTGTAGACCTACTGTATTATTCGATTGATCGCTACTATATAATCTCTGACAAAGTATTTAAGCGCTTTAAGTATAAAAGCAGAGTTATGACTTATACTAATCACAACTAGATGGCCACAGAGTTTCGTAAATAGCGCATTCTTTAGGAGATGCTTTATTAACCTTCACACTACTTCACACGACTTCACACTACTTCACACTAATTTGCACTAATCTGTCGACCGTCATTGAATTTTATCATATATAAGGAGGATCGCAACTGACACACGTAGGGATTATGAAATAGCATTTAATTCACACAAAAACCACTTTAATTTAAGTCGCAGTTTCTACCGGTAAACATGTTCCCCTTACCTCAGTAATCAAGAAGATTGAGGGGTTTATGATTATTTATCCGTATTCTCCAAATATAACAGCAATATCCATTAATATAACAACAATTAATAAAAGACCTCCACACAGAAGTAAAATAATGCGGTGAACAGTCAGCATGTGTTACTTATTGAGTATGAAAGTCAGGCAGTCAGGTGAGTTGAGTATGATCAGGTAAGTGATTCAGAGTGTATCCAGTGATCCAGGGTGTATCCAGGTTAATAGTTTTACGTTCTTATAATCAAGGCCATCTGATGTTCCTAGGCCAAAGTCTAAAACTTCCACACAGAAGCACAGAAAAATCCGAGCTGGCTCTGATGCTCAGAAAATAGTAAACAAAGACCATAATGCATTGCGCGAGTTTCCATAGGTTTCTGTTAGACATAAAGTGAAAATCGCTCTGATTGGCTGAATAAGGCAGAACAAAGAACCTCCACGTCCACAAAGAATCAGCTGACAGATTTCGTCATCTTGGTTCTAATTCCTTCCCGTCGCGTAGTTGGATAAATTTAGGGCTATTTTAGAGTATTCTGCGCATTGCGTAAAAATGACTTGTTATGTCCGCAAAAGCTTTTAAACCACTCCCAGAAAATGGGATTTAAGTCTATAAAATATAAAAAATCACAGTTTATAAAATACAAAAATACTCTAAACTATTAGTCCTTCTTTCGTGAACGGCGTTTACAAAGTTTTTTAAGGCTAGTAAGAGTCCTTTTCTCTTTGGGGTGAGCCACTTTACTAGAAGGGCTATAACACCTGGGTGATGGGTGCAATACGATTGCATCCGAAGGTTTAGGATGACGGTCGGTGTATCCGCCGGTCGAGGTACCCGGTTGATCGATATCAACCTCAGTGGAACGAGGTCGAACAACCTTTAGAGCGCGTTTCAGGACAGCAGCTCTTACTGGTCCCTGACGAGTCGTTTGCACGAGAGCGGTAGGTGGACCGTGAGTAGTGAGAAATTGCCTCAGTTTGATGGTTCTTTCCAACTCGCGTTCTCGGGCTCTATATTCATAGGGTTGTCTCTGAACTTCTTGTAGCTCTGGATGCGAGTTTATGAACAAGTCACCATATTCCGGATCTTGACGGATGAGGTTGATCAAGTTATAGGAATTAAGGTCGTTAGGATTAATATTCCTAAGGTACTTGCAAACAAATTTAGTCGAAATATTCTCGCCAACACGCTTCATTAGCTCGTAGCTAGGGGTGTGAGATTTTTGCTCAACAGAAGCAAAGAGATATGGGTGAAACGCATAGACTCCTTCATAGGCACGTCCAGGGTAGTATTGATGACGTGATTCGCAATGGAGATCCGCGTTAGCTTCCCAGGCTCGAATATAACGCAGGGCAACCATTTCGTCTACGCTTTCTAGATCTCGGTTGAAAGGCCAATCGAAACTTGCGTGTCCTTTAAACTGGCAATGATGACATTGAGTCATAAATTGAGGACAGACTGCGAAGATGTGTAGGTTATTGAGTATACAATACAATACAATAAATCTCCATAGAAGGTTGATCTTTAAAGTAGGAGCAGGGTACGCTGGAGTCCACCGGGGTGAAGTGATCTCGTGATGCGCATAATCGGCAACGTTTCCTAGAAACATAATTGGCATGCCGATAGTAATATGCAGTGAGACATTGTGGACCTTGATACCATTCCAGAACGTAGTCATTGTCACTGCTCCTGGGCGCTGTGGGTTGAATCTCCTCGGATTCTAAGCAAATTGGTTTGTCTTCCAATTGCATAGCTGAGGTAGGTGTAGCTGTCTCCTCAAGCAAACCCACTGTTTCAACTTCCACGATAGAATAACCTGTGGGGATTCGGGGTCTTTGTATGACAGATGAATGTAAGTTCTGTATACAAATGTCCTTAAAAATGGCGAATCCAGGGCTGTCCAACTTCTCAGCAGCTGAGTCTCTTAAGCTGAGCTGGGTCAGAGCGCGGTCCTTGAACTGACTACCAACGTTACGGAACGGAGTCAGAAAGCGCCTAAAGCATTCGAATCGGATGAATTTATTGTGTTCATCTAGCTTGGCGAGTTTGGTTCCAAGTAACAAGGGATGGGCTCGTATAGTGCGACTGCACACATCGGCTAGCCAACCGGCAAGTGCGGCGTTCTCGAAGATAGTGTATATAGCTAATGAGGGATGGAGTGTAACACTCATGAAGCTATAAACGACGCCAGGTGTGGTTAATGGTCCGTCAAAGTATAATCGAGAATAATGATCTCCATATACTTGTTGGTAGCTGACAGGGTTTCCGACCTTGAAATTCCATCCATATTCTTGGAAGGCAAGATGTCCGATAGAGGTTAGTTGTACTTTATTGATTCCGCTGGATGTATTAGCATACATAGTTCGGAAGAAACCTCGGCCTTCTGACCATGGAGCAATCAGCTGGGTGTCTACGAAAGGATATGGGATATTCTCCATGTTTCTGAAGTCATTTTGGAGATCTCCATAAACAGCCGAGCCGATTTTAAGGATTCTCTCGTCAAACAGCATCTCGAGCACTGGCTGGGGTAGCATCGATCCATCTATACCCATGGCCGGTTTGCGCTCGGTATCGGTAACATAACGCTGCGCGAGTTTGAATTGTCCATGTCAGAGTTTCTTTTGTATCTCGGTGAGAGTCTCAAAAGAATAATCGATCACGTCGGAACACGCTCGAGTAAACACATGGGTAGAACCAGCTAGTCTACATATGTGTATCATTTGCGTAGTTCCCAGTTCTCCAACCGGAACGCTACCTTTGTTATCGTAAGTGACAACTCCATACATTTCGATAACGTTAAGAGTTTCGTTCCACTCTTTGGTGGCGTATTCTATGGTCATACCCACCGGATGCCATAAGGTGGCGCGTTCGCTTGCGTTAGGTAGAACGCTATACTTCAGATAATGTGTAGTATAAGTCTCTGCATCTCCATATCGCTGTATTCTCTCTTCCTCGAATAATACATCGAGATTCCAATGGACTAATCGAGTTTTAATAAATCCATCGAGATTATACGGAGGCATTATATCCTTTTCTATTCTTGAAACATTATAAGGTTTTCTGAATGAGTTTACTTTGACCAATTGATCTAGATGTTTCTGTAGTTGTTCGAGTTCAACAAGATCTAGGGGGTTTATCAGTGGTAGAAACCTTAAACTGTGTGTAGGATCTTCCGGTTTCACCATATAATATTGAGTTAAATTGACATAATAGGGGTGATCTTTGATTCCATAAAATGAGTTCGGTAAAGGTCTAGCACGTAGGTTGACCTCGTGTACCATACCACGGACAAGATCCGCTCGTTTGTCCGGAGGTTAAACGAGTATACCGTCGACACGAGCGGCCTCGATTGGCGGACTTTGCAACATAGGAGCGTCAGCGATAAGATCTCTAGATCTTAAGTTGATATCAACTGGTTGGGGTTGTACCATGGCGAAGAGTTTGTCTCTGAAATGGGGAACCATCGAAGGATAAATAATGGTTTTGGAATAGAGATCAGTCATAAGGATTTGAGCTTCTGGCTGGGCTAAAGCTGCTTCTTCTCTCTCGTCCATTTCGATGTGCTTCTCCTCGAGCTGATTTTCCTCCGCTTGTCATTGGAAGCGTTCGTCTAAAAACTCTTGTAGAGAGTAGGTTCGTCCAAGTTCGATATCTTCTTCGAGATTCTGGATTTCCCAATCGAACTGAGGTAAAGCTAATTCTTTTACCGCTTGGACTTGCTGTTGCAATTTACGTTTGTCTAAACAATCGTAAGTTCCTTTTCCGATCTTTTGTCGAATAGCGTCTAATGCGTTTTGTACAACGCTCTCTTCCACCTCGGTGATGGGTTGTATCGGGGTTAAACCGGGACGTTTATATGGGTTGAACGGCGATATTAGATGTCCACGTCCCAATCCGGCTAGGTAGGATGGGCATATATCTAGGGAGCCCACAACCGGAGTGCCACCGACTAATTGTTCGGGTAAGACTAGATCTTTGAACAATGAGTACAGTTCAGGAGGATCTGCCATACTATTAGGATCAAGAGTCTGAGGTCTCACCAGGGAATGCGGAGGTCTGACCGAGTATTCCGGAACTCTGATCATAGGTTTATTTAAGGATCGTTTGAGTCGAGCGAGTGTGGGTGATACGTCGAACAAGTTTCGCTCGAAACTCCCGTAAGTATAGCGAGTGAAACTGTGTTTAGCGCAACGTATCAGCGGATGTTTGTGTCTTTCCGTTTGTTGGTTGGGTCTAGGGCATTCATCGCAATAATACCAAAGACGCACGTCTTGTAGGGGAAACGCGGGTGATCTTTCTCCAGTTTTACAATATTCCTCCATCTGTTCGAAGCTATCCGGTACAACAGGTAGTGGTCGATCGGCGGTAAGATACATCATAGTGAAATAGAGTCGTTTGAGTTCTATCATAGAGTTATGATGTATACCTTGAGGATATCGAGTTTCTAGATTTTGTTGACTGGCCACATTGAGATATGTTTCTCTCAAGAATTCCAAATATTCGTTGAAGTCACTGCGTTTATCCGGCTCTTCAACGTCTTCTCTTTTGAGTCGGTTTCGAATAGAATTTTCATGTTTGATTCTCAGTTTATCATTCCGACTCCACTGGGTATGATATTTAAATAGGATCATTTCCCTTTCGGTGTCTACATCGTCCGTTTCGTGTAAATCGATAGGATGACCAGTAGTTAAGAAGTCCATATACGTACCATTACGATGCGTATAGCGAGCGGTGAATTTTCTATAGTCCAATTCACGCGTGAGCTGTTCCTTTGACATTGGCGGTTCGATATAACGGCCATCGTCCTCCGTAGTAAGTTGACTAGCGTCGCCGCTTATTAAACTATCAACAAACGCTTGCAATGGTAGGGTATATCGCTCCCTGATACCAAGATCATCTTCTATTAACTCAGTCATAGCTGCTATATGAGTTTATCAATATTATTATTAATAATGATTAGGCTAGCGGTCGTCGCTGCCTCCCCCTCAGTGCCCCCGGACAGCGCAAGATCCTCAGCGCTGATGTACTGTCATCGCTGTGCCTTTTGCCAACATAGTAGCTACACAACGACAACAATAACCAGCGCGAGTCACTCCAATGTCTGTCCCAAGGGCTTAGATTTACTGGAGGTTCTTGCTACAGAGGCAGGGTAACTTTCACAACTGCGACTCGCTACTGTAAACACACTTTAGTAGTAGCATTCACCTATAAATACACAAATTCCACACTCCTGTCACAATTTGTACACATTCAGGCCATTTGTCCGTTAGTCAAGTGCCTTCCAGAATGCCACGTTATTATTATGTTCCCCTTATACATGATTTTATGAATTTTATCGGCTATGTACTGTACACTGGAGATTCTCGCACACTAATATACTTAATAGGGTGAATCTCCGCTCCCATGATCTATTAATTAATGGAATTTTGGGAATGTTATAAATTGTATAAAATGACAATTTATCAAATTCATGAGAGGATATGAATTTAAAATTTATTCCCGTGAATTTTATTATTTGATATTAAATAGACACAATTTTATTCCAGAACATGTCTGGGAACTAGGATCCTTAATTCTAGAAATTTTGTCTTTTTAAGAGTATCGGTAAGTGCTACGATATCTTAATCGACTAGAATTTTAGAGGATCTAAATTTTAACAGATTTTGATTTATAGATTTTCTAGAGTTAATTTGTCAGCATTTACTCTATTGTAACATTTGTTTTAACAGATTTTATAAATATTTAAGATGGGCACCGATTTATTCCAGAACATGTCTGGGGACGTTAACCACTGATTCTAGAATTTTGTCTTTCAAGTATATCGGTGGGTGCCGTGATATCTTAATCGACTAGAATTTCAGATGGTCAAAGGGTTTAACAGATTTATTTTACGTTTCAACGCTACTGTTAAATGGACATTATTTGCTCTGCAGCTAATATTTCCGCATCTAAAGAATCTAACACGAATTTGGCTACCTCACTATTGGGGTGAAGTCCAGCTAGCCGTCTCCTTAGCTCTTTGTCACCTATAAATCGTTGATAATCCGACAGATAGATGTCAATCGCATCCTTCTTCTTCTGAGGTTTTTTGGATATCGCTTCGCCTTCCACTTGAGAAAAGGTGGCATCTGTTGATTCTCCGTGGGTCATGCACTCAGTTAGCTGAACTTTCCATTGTGTCGTTCCCTGGGCCTTAACACTCACTCGTTGGAACCAAGTCTTTACAGCTACTTGCAACGACGTGTCTTGGCTTCTCTTCGAGGCTTCCTCAAAGGCTGAAAGGATTAATCTGATCCATAAGATTCGTTCTCGCACTTGATAAAGCAGCTCTCCCTGCTCTTGAGGTCTTTGACATTGTTGAAATAGGTGTTCTTCTAATCGCTCCAAAGAGCTGAAGAATCCCTGGACATATCCTGCTGCTGACCTCTTCCATACAGCTGGATCTCTAGTGTCCCTTACTATTCCCATTCTGTATAAGTCCTCCCAGGCAGCTTCCGATAAGTTAAACGGGAGTCCGAGGAAGTACCATTGCGTCTCTACAATAGACCTTAGTTCCTCCATCGTGTATCCCGCATAACTGTCCCTGGTCGATCTCTTATTTCTCGTCCAATCGGCTTGATGTTCCTCCACAGCGATCAATACTCTAGTGAGTACGGCCCCGGAAGAATTAGAAGTGGATCTGGGTAAACCTCTTCTGCCATCCTTGTTCCGATCTCGGGCGTTAACTCTTCAGTGTCGGAACTACTAGAGTTATTCTGCTGTTGAGAAATAAGTTCTCGGCTCGGGTGCTGCTGCTGTTTAACAGCTGTCTCTTGGTCTAGCTTAACTTGAGCCCTAGTGCCTATAATAGACCCATGGTGCTTTACTAGCCTAGGGTCTGATACTACTACTGTAGGGATGACCTTTCTTACAGTAGGAGGGGACTTGGACTTTGGTCTTAGATGTTCGATACTTTTATCTGGGTCACAGATTGTTCTTTCTAGGAGACTATCTGACAGTGTTTGCTTTGTGTCAGACATGATTTATTTTACAGTTGAATGTCTACTACTATAACGACAGTTAAAGCAAGTCCAGAAGAATCAGTATCAACTGTCAGCCTAGTAGTTAGTTACCGATACCGTTACTCAGTGTAACGTGATATATATAATTAATATTAAAATACCGGTGTACACTTATAGTATATATATAAGTATTATTTACAGACTAGGATCAGTCACAGAATACCGGTATATAATTTCAGCCTAAATTTATATAAATATAATAAGCTTACGGTCCGGTCAGGTCAGGTCCGGTCAGGTCAGGTCCGGTCAGGTCAGATCCGGTCAGGTCAGGTCCCCAGATCCTGCTACCACTATGGCAGTAATGTGGTACTACCTGTAGCTGTCAGCCCAGTAGGGCAGGCCCGATAAGCATAGCCTATTCATTATTTAGTTGATCAAGAGTGGGTTGGTTCAGCCCCGTCAACTAAATAAGTCATTGAGGGCTATAGCGCCTAGGGCACCATTGAAGGCAAAGGCTTGATACGCATCTGCATTAGAGATGATACAAGCCCCGCCCTGTCTATACTGGATGCTCCTCTACCAGTGTTAGGTAACCTAACCCAGGAGGCACACTTGGTTCAAGGTGTAACAAAGGACCCCTGCAGTCGGCAGCAGGGCTGTAGGCCATGGATAGGCGGAAGGTAATCAACCAATGGCTAGACATGCTGACAAGGTCGGCGGAAGGTAATCAACCAACAGCGACCTACCGCAAAGACGCTTGTAGGAGTTGCGACCACAAGCGGTTTACCCCCGCAACTGAAAGATATGAGTATGAGAACCCTCCAGGAGAAATACCGGCTCGGTCGTCGCCCGGGACAACAAGGACCGCGTCCCTCAGTGGTACACCAGGCTGGGGTCGATAAATTGGCTACTGGAACAGAAGACAGAGAAGAAAGAAGAACCAACCTGTTGAAATGTAAAAAGACACTAAAGATTGCTACAATGAACGCATGCACGCTGAAAGCACAGAGCAAACAGGGTGACATGTTTGCTCTGGCGATGGAATATAACATCGACATCATCTGCATCCAAGAACATCGGATTTGTCATGAAGACACTGCCATGAAGTACAATGACATTGGAAATGGATGGACGTTAGTAACAAGCTCAGCAGTAAGAAACTCGGCCAATGCATCAATTGGTGGTGTAGGAATTCTGCTAAGCCCATTTGCACTTAAGACCCTAAACAACATCGAATCTATAAATACCAGGGTTATGATCGCAACTTTTGATGGGAATCCCAAGACAACAGTTATATGTTGCTACAGTCCAACCAATGCATCAGAGCCAGAACAAGCAGTCAAGTTTTATGAAGAACTGACTGGACTTATTAAGGACATCCCGAAACACAATGTTAAAGTCATTGCTGGTGACCTGAATGCGCAAATTGGCCCAGAAGACATCAAGGGTTACACCTATAACACCAGTTCTAACAGAAATGGGTACTTACTCTTAGACCTAATGGAAGAATGTGAATTGATACCAACAAACAACACATTCGAAAAGAGTAAGGGGAAGCTATGGACCTTTCAATACCCTAATGGAACCAAAGCACAACTGGATTACATCCTTATAAACAAAAAGTGGAGAAATAGCATGATCAACTGCGAGGCATACAGCTCGTTCAACCTAATTGGTTCGGACCACAGAATTGTGACTGCAGAGATCAGACTCAGTTTGAGAGCCAGCAAACCCAGGACAAGCAAGCAAATCAACTATGACTGGGAGAAACTCAGAACTGACAATGCTGTAAAGGATGCTTATACAGTAGAAGTTCAAAACCGCTTTGAAGCACTTCAGTCAATGGATGAAGACCAATCCACCGATTCAATATACCAGAATATAATAACAGCCCACAAGGAATCAGCTAAGAGGCATATCCCCCAGAAACCTAAACGAAAACAGTATGTGCCATGGCAAAACTCTGAGGTTACTTGTAAGAGAGAAGATCTTAAGATAGCCTACAAAGTTAAAACCGAACAACCAACAACCGAAAACATTAACAAGGTTGAGAAAGCTAAGGACGATCTTAAATTGGCCTACAACATCAGCCAGGAAAAGTACATACAGGATAAAACTGAAGCAATTACAACTGCTCACATACAGCAGCAATCAAGACTTACCTGGCAAACTGTAAATGAGGTATCTGGTCGGAAAAGTTGTGCAAAGGGGCGCCTCAAAGCCGATAGTCCTGAAGAACGTGTTGGGAAGTGGAAAAATCACTTCAGCAACTTGCTTGGGCAGCCACCCAACATCGAGGTCAACCCTACAAGGAAAATATATGACAAGACACTACCTACAGAAACAGGGGACTTCACACCTGCCGAACTCCAAAGAAGCATTAAAAGCATGTCCAATAATAAAGCGAGTGGATTAGATGAAATCCCAGCGGAGGTATGGAAAACCGGAGTGCTAAATAGACAATTATTGAATGTTTGCAACCGGATGTTAAAAGGGGAAAAGCCACCACCAATTTGGACTAAAGGTCAACTAAAGCCTCTCCCCAAGAAAGGAGACCTCGGCATACCAACAAACTATCATGGGATCTGTCTGCTTGTGGTAGCTGCCAAAATATACAATAAAATGATTCTATATAGGATTAGGCCTCACATAGAGAAACTACTGCGTAAGAGCCAAAACGGATTTCGACCAAGTAGATCAACAATAGCTCAGATACTTGCACTACGGAGACTGATTGAAGGAATTAAGTCAAAGAATCTCCCCGCAGTCATGACTTTTGTGGACTTCAAGAAGGCATTCGACTCCATCCATAGAGGTAAAATGCTTGAAATCCTAAGAGCTTATGGAATACCAGAAGTAATTGTTGCTGGCATTGGATTGCTATATTGTGACACAGAAGCGCAGGTACTCTCACCAGATGGTGAAACTGAGTTTTTCTCAATCCTGGCTGGCATACTGCAAGGTGACACATTAGCACCATTACTATTTGTAATTGTGCTGGATTACGCAATGAGGACGGCCACAAAGGGTGAAGATCTGGGATTCACACTTCAAGAACGCAGAAGTAGTAGATATCCGGCAACTACAGTCACAGACACCGACTTTGGATTACATCGCCCTGCTCTCTAATACGCTAGCAGATGCACAGCTTCTACTAAATAAAGTGGAGAGGGCTGCTAAGGAGGTTGGATTGCATATAAATGCTACCAAGACCGAATTCATGACCTTTAATGTTGATGGAAACTTGACAACCATTGATAATAATCAACTAAGGCAGGTCGATGACTACCAGTACCTTGGATCATGGATAGAGAGTAGCAAAAAGGACATAGAAGTTAGGAAAGCAAAGGCTTGGGTAGCTCTATCAAAAATGGATACCATCTGGAAATCATATCTCTCCAGGCACCTGAAGACTAAGTTCTTTCGAGCCACAGTGGAAAGTGTATTTTTATACGGGGGTGAGACCTGGACACTGACTAAATCACTTGAACAACGAATTGATGGTTGCTACACAAGACTACTAAGGGCAGCCCTAAACATCAGCTGGAGACAACACATGACAAACGCCGAGCTTTATGGTACAATACCACCTGTATCAACCACCCTCCGTGAACGCAGATTAAGATTCAGTGGGCACTGCTGGCGAAGTAAAGACGAGGTCATACCAGATCTACTTCTCTGGCAACCAACTCATGGAAAGCGTAGTCGTGGACGACCTGCCATAACATATATAGATCAACTTGAAAGGGATACTGAACTTGGGAGAAACGAAATTGCGACAACTATGCAGAATCGGGAAGCCTGGAAGGATCTCATTTCCACTGTCCGAGTTCGCTCGACCTAGTAGTAGTATAATAAGCTTACCGTAAATACCGGTAATGTCAATTATTTAATAATAACTGAATTTCTGAATTTTAGGTTTACTTCCCTTTACTTTATTACTGATATTAAGCAGTAGTTCAACTGATGTTAAGACCTAATTGATGTATGACAGGCCTACTATTTTATAAATCTGTTTGATTTGATTTATAAATATATATATATATACCCGTACAATGGGTTTTGACAATATTTGAAATAAATGTTATTATTTCTGGATAAGGAGTCACTACACAGAAGCTGAACGCTCTCAGTGGAGTGCTACTTGTTAAACACTAATACAGATAATTCTACTTTACTAAGTTACTTATTACTACGAATTACTTACAATCAGGTTGAGATTACAATCTCTAAATAAACAATAAACAAGTTACATGTACAATTTTTAGGGTAATTTTACAAGAAATCTACAAACCAGCCTAACAAGGAGTTAGAATTTCTGGTTCTTACGAACTGACAGGAAACTACGGTAGTTGAAACCAATAAAGTAGTAGTAAGTAAGTTGCGTTGTCCAGATAAGGAAATACCACCGTCTGACGACTTATAGTCTTAAACTCTATAAGTACTACGTTATGTACCCGGAGTGTCCTTACCTAGAAGTTAATTATCAAAGCCAACCAGAGCTAACGTACCTATTAACCACGTTACAATACAAGTAGACTGCCTATACACTAAATTACTTTCGGAAAGCACTGTACTCTAAACCCTAAGTTAGGTACAAGTACTTATACAACAAATAACCAGCAGTTAAATATACGTGAACAGCCAAAAGAACCACGGTATCTGCTGGAGTGACCGGAGCACAAAATCACCATTTACTAAGTTACTTATTACTACGAATTACTTACAATCAGGTTGAGATTACAATCTCTAAATAAACAATAAACGTACAATTTTTAGGGTAATTTTACAAGAAATCTACAAACCAGCCTAACAAGGAGTTAGAATTTCTGGTTCTTACGAACTGACAGGAAACTACGGTAGTTGAAACCAATAAAGTAGTAGTAAGTAAGTTGCGTTGTCCAGATAAGGAAATACCACCGTCTGACGACTTATATAGTCTGTTTGAGTCGGGACTCTTTCTGCGCCTTGTAGAGGTCATTTCGGCACTTCTGAATTTTGTTGTCAGTCCAGGGAGCCCATGTGCAGTTGGATTCATCAATAGACCAATTCCACCATTGCCACTATCATCCGCTGACGCGAGGGCGAGTCGCCAACCGCCCCCCCCCCCATGTCCTTAATCAGGACCTCATCAGTCTGTCCAGTCTGCATTCGGTGCTCTTGAACACCCACTGCAATAAGAGAAAGCTTATCTGCCAAGGCAGTCAGCTCACCTTGTCGCATTGGGGACCCGAGTGTTAGGGTGTTTACTGAGGCTAGTCTAGTGACTTGCCTCAGATTCACCAATGGCTTTGTTGGTCGGGGTGGAACATGAGAGTAGCCTCTAACTCCAGAATACCTCTCCCCCTCACAATCTCACCTCCCTGGTGACCCAGGGTTTGGGCCAGAAAGGTCATCAGGAAAGGGACTCAAAGAATTGTTTGCCGCTCTCTCTCCAGAAGGGGGTGAGACAGGCAGCCGGTCAGGAGATAACTGACGCCTGTGAGGCCGATTGTGCCCGGTCATTCCACTGTCCTCTAGTGGCCGGACCTCCGCATTACTAATGTAATCCATAGTGGGGGTCGGGGGGTGCTTTTTTGCCGAGTCAGCTCTCGGGGCAAATACCACACCCTGGTTTGCTATTCCACAGGGTGGGTGTCGCAGTGGAGTCAGATATGAGGCCCATCACCCATATCTACTCTGGCGCACATGACCCACCATTGGCTGTGCAGCTCATCTTCTGGGTCATGCCCTGTACCCCTGCTGCCAGTTGCAGGTCGCAGTGAAGTGTACTCAGAGTACACTGAGAACACTCTACTCCTGACCAGCCATTGGTATATCACCATCTGACTGGCCAGGCCATATACCCCTGCAGTCAAGTATATGGGTCCTCAATCCAGGACCAAGGGCGTCCTTATCCCAGAACGAAGGGGGTCCTAGTTACAGGACCAGATTTGCCCTAGTAAGAGGGTCTATGCAGCCACAGGTGGCACCTCCTTTATGCTGCATGGAGGTGGCAAGTTTTCTTGATCAATGAACTAGAATACCTGACCTGACCAAAAACCCAAAAACTATTGATAATAATCAACTAAGGAAGGTCGATGAATTCCAGGACGTTGGATCATGGATAGAAAGTAGCAAAAAGGACATAGAAGTTAGGAAAGCAAAGGCTTGGTTAGCTCTATCAAAAATGGATACCATCTGGAAATCAGATCTCTCCAGGCACCTGAAGTCTAAGTTCTTTCGAGCCACAATGGAAAGTGTATTTTTATACGGGGGTGAGACCTGGACACTGACTAAATCACTTGAACAACGAATTGATGGTTGCTACACAAGACTACTAAGGGCAGCCCTAAACATCAGCTGGAGACAACACATGACAAACGCCGAGCTTTATGGTACAATACCACCTGTATCAATCATCTCATGGAAAGCGTAGTCGTGGACGACCGGCCATAACATATATAGATCAACTTAAAAGGGATACTGAACTTGGGAGAAACGAAATTGCGACAACTATGGAGAATCGGGAAGCCTGGAAGGATCTCATTTCCACTGTCCGAGTTCGCTCGACCTAGTAGTAGTAGTAGTTCTACAAAGATGAGATGATGATTCGCCATACATAAGTTTGTTAACTATTACCCCAACGCAGTACGCAATATGCACGGACGAGCTTGGTTTATCAGAGTGCTTTATCCATTGCAGGTCAAGATCCTTCAGGTCAAGATCCCTCCAGTATATTTCACCCACTGTTGTTGTCACATGCTGGTTTCTCGACAAGTCAATCGATATACCTAATAGTCGGGTTAGAAGTAGTGGGACGACATATACGCAATAACTTATTACAACGTGCAGCGATTTGATGTTTCAAACCAAAATGTTTATTTATAAATAATTTTCCATAATTATTTATTATGGAAGGAAAATGGAAATGTTCTGGAACGAACAGTTTTCCAAACAATTCGTTTTTTTCGGGTTTTTTATTTGGAACATTCTTTTAATTTCATTAGCAACTGTACGAACTTAATACTTCGATGAAAAATTTTTGGTATATTTTACAAATAAATTTGTGACTTAGCAATTAGTTATAGTTAATCGTTCCTTATGGCACTTACTGCATACTAATTCTGAAATTTAGTTGTTTGACCAAGTGACAACCACTATTTTAGCAATTAAAAAAATAATATTTTAATTAATTTCCCGCACACTACTTATAATTAAGTATGTTAGAAGATACAGAAAAGTATATTATTCTAAATTGTTACCTTATCGCTCTAATATACCCCAAAATCAGGAGAAAAGGGAGTACTTTAGCCATAGGGAATAAAGTAATAAATATTGCATTGATTTTACTTTTTTCCAGGAAAAAAGTAAAATAACATAACATTTTGGTGGAATTTCTTAATTTTTGTAACATAATATGTTGGAAGAGCATCGAAGTAGAAGAGGATTGCAAGTAATTTTAGCAAAATCCATGAAGACACTTAAAAGTTATTGCAACTTTAGTGTGAAAGACAAACTCCAAAACGGAACTCAATGTCCAATATTTTATGTAGTTAAGCGGCTCTCCAGTTACGTAATAAATATTCGAGAACACTAAATTATTTAACATTGAGTAAGGCGTTGAAGAATACAGTAATTAGAATCGCAGTAACTATGGAAGCAATATAGTTACTACAGTTCAATATATTTTGTAACACTATATCGCTCTATATATTATTATCGAATTGAGCAACAAAAAAGTACAAATATAAGAATAAATTTTAGAATTAGATGAGAATTAAATCAGAAAATAAAATTAGATGAGAAAATATTGAGTTTTAGTAATCTCGCTGGCGCTCGTTAAATAAAATACATTAAGAATAGTGAAAAAAGTTATACTTTCTTCCCAAAATAAGTAATAAATAGTTATTTTATAGATGGTAATATTACAATAGCATAATAATATCCAGATTGAACAAAAAAGGCTCTGGCGCAATTACATTGCCATAGTAACCACCATTGATGGGAAGTTTAAGGATCCCTGTAATACTTTCTGCCCTTTTTGTATCGACACAGATACGAGCTAACCGAGGAACGACATGTGAAACAGGTCACACCTTGACGGTCTACGCAGAAGATGAGGATTCTAAAGCCATAGTTGAGAAATTCATAAAGGAATCCATTCAAACGGCGAAGGCTGGAGAGCAGATCGACCTGGATGCACCTGGTATTTCGGTACCTGTGGCAGGTTGCGAGACATGCCGAGAGCTGTCCCTGCTCTACTACGGGGTAAGTAAGCCTAGTGCTTCATTCCCTCTGGACGGGAAGCACGTGACATTCGAAGTTCGTTATGTGAGATGCAAGAATGAAACGCAATGCGAAAAGAATGAGTGGACAGAAGCTGAGTGCACGGAAATGTGGAACAATGGTGAGTTGGGGTACGAGGGTGTTGATATCCTTAAAGGGGTGTTGCAAACACGAATGGAAAAAGTGAACACGGTCTGTCAGCAGGGATGTTGTGAGGGTTTCTGCGACACTCAATGGGAAAATGATCCGCGAACATTTCAAGCAACCACAACATTTACTTCAACAACATCCACGACCTCAACCACAACCTCCGGTTCTCGAGGAGACAAGGAAAACGTTAGCATAGTTACTTTACTTATGGTTGGAGCTGTGATAGTAGTTGGAGTATTCCAGAACTAGATAATCAAATAATTACAGTTGGTGGAGGAGTATTACATATACAATATTATCATCACCTGTAGAGCTGTAGGGTGTATCTGGTTCGTTACCTGTTGCCCTATGTAATTTATGAGAACTCAAACAATATATTTTATCCCAAATACAAATTATAAAAATAAATCCTATTTTAATATAAAAGTTAAGTTATAATATAAAATCATAGCTGCAGGGGTGTTTTTTTAGTCATTGAGTGGCACTAAATCGTTTTTTTACCTCACAGATTTAATAGGTGGTAAACTCAAGATTTATCAAAGGCCAAATGTGCCGCTACCGATACATGGTAATAGTACACACTCTAGGTCATCGTATAAAGTCAATTTTGGTATCATTCGAACCACAATTTCGTTCAAATTAGACCAAAATTGGCTTTGATGGCAAGATGTTTCAAAACTGAGAGATGGCCATTTACCTTGAATCGATAGCAAAAATAGCGGCACATTTTAAAATTGGCTCTGGGGGAATTTTCCACCGTAAGGCTACTCTACAAACAGTTGTCACGGCACCTCTACAAACAGTTGTCACGGCAACTCTACAAACAGTTGTCACGGCAACTCTACAAACAGTTGTCACGGCAACTCTACAAACAGTTGTCACGGCAACTCTACAAACAGTTGTCATAAATCGATGAGGTTGCCAAGATTATTGTACTTAGTACACCCACACTGTTTGCTTAGGCCCTACTGCCTAATCTCCACTCCCTTACAAACTTGAAATTCTTCATAGGGTAGCATTAGTTTGTGTTAAATATTTTATACAGCTGATAGCCTTATCAGTAAAGGTATGGGCGAATGTGAATTTAGTACTAATTTCAGGTGAATGAATTTTAGTAATAATGTAGGCTTTCAACTGTAGTACTGTACTGTAGGATAATAATAATGAATGGAGAGGGACCTAACTACTGGTGTCTTTGCTTGAACACTTTGGCTGATTATTATTGTATACCAATTTTAGTATAGTAGTGTTGAAGTTGTTGTGTGTAGCAGTTGTAGGCAGGGATGGCATAACGAAATGAAAACGTAACGAAACTAAGCATAATTTGGCAAAAACGAAACGAAAAAATATTAAATGAAACGAAAAACGAAATAAAAATACATGTAAATAACGAAACGAAAAACGAAATAATAATTGTTTCGTTTCGTTAAATTAGAAGTATTTAATCATAATGATATATATTTAATAATAATTCATAATTGATCTCCGTATATTTTATAAGTCAGTTGTTCCGTATATTTTATCAGTCAGTTGCTCCGTATATTTTACCAGTCAGTTGCTCCGTATATTTTATCAGTCAGTTGCTCCGTATATTTTATCAGTCAGTTACTCTGTATATTTTACCAGTCAGTTGTTCTGTATATTTTATCATCAGTTTCTCCGCATATTTTATCAGTCAGTTGCTCCGTATATTTTATCAGTTGTAAGTAATTAATAAGTCGGTTGAACAGTATATTTTATCATCCGTTGTTCCGTATATTTTACCAGTCAGTTGCTCCGTATATTTTACCAGTCAGTTGTTCTGTATATTTTACCAGTCAAATGCTCCGTATATTTTACCAGTCAGTTGCTCCGTATATTTTACCAGTCAGTTGCTCCGTATATTTTACCAGTCAGTTGCTCCGTATATTTTACCAGTCAGTTGCTCCGTATATTTTACCAGTCAGTTGCTCCGTATATTTTATCAGTTGTAAGTAATTAATAAGTCGGTTGAACAGTATATTTTATCATCCGTTGTTCCGTATATTTTACCAGTCAGTTGCTCCGTATATTTTATCAGTCAGTTGTTCCGTATATTTTACCAGTCAGTTGTTCTGTATATTTTACCAGTCAGTTAGTTGCTCCGTATATTTTACCAGTCAGTTGCTCCGTATATTTTATCAGTCAGTTGCTCCGTATATTTTATCAATCAGTTGCTCCGTATATTTTATCAGTCAGTTGTTCTGTATATTTTATCTTAAACTCTATAAGTACTACGTTATGTACTCGGAGTTTCCTTACCTAGAAGTTAATTATCGAAGCCAACCAGAGCTAACGTACCTATTAACCACGTTACAATACAAGTAGACTGCCTATACACTAAATTACTTTCGGAAAGCACTGTACTCTAAACCATAAGTTAGGTACAAGTACTTATACAACAAATAACCAGCAGTTAAATATACGTGAACAGCCAAAAGAACCACGGTATCTGCTGGAGTGACCGGAGCACAAAATCACCAGTCTTTACCTACGCCAAGCAGCCCTGATGTAGTACCGGGGTTAATTTAACTATAACGGTATGTATAACAAGCACAATTACTGTAGGAATAAACTTGGGGAGTTGGAGGTTGCGAATACTCGCATAAACTCTGAATAATAAATATTACGCTACCCGTGCAGACTATTCAAATAAAACACAGACCAAATGCTGGCAGACTACTGACAAGCCTAAATAAACTACAGTATATGCAGACTCCGAAATGCTTAGTTAGTAGGCGTTCTAACCAAGTAGTACGACTTATTCTTTCGGGGGGGGGATTTACCTTACAGCACTGGATGCCCCCACCTTCCTAACTAGCACTTTATCGGACAGACACTCTAAACGCACTGCAATCGCCTCAGACCTAACAACAGCTAGACAACAATACGGCCTACAAATTATTTATACAATCTGAGCAGGCTTACACGCCTTCTGCTCAATATTACACTTACAGATAAATAAAACTGACAGAAATAAATAAGCTCTAAAAGAAATAAGGGGTGTACAGTCCCTACTCTCTTAAACAGCCTACTAATATACAATATATCACAGTCGAAATAATACTGCTGTACCTGTAAGTACCGGTTCGGGTGATTAGGCCTACAGCTTACCGTCCGACCGGTACATTTGACTTTATTGCCTACGGCGCAATAAAGAAACAAAACTATTAATGTTCGCGCTTTTAGACCTTTAGCAGTTTAATCTGCCAATTTTAGTTGTCCTCTTGTTTATAAATCGACTTTAGCCTATATCAATTACCTAGTGTACTGAAGTTACGTCAGCCGAAGCCAGTCCGTGCGCGTCGTATGACCCACGGTGTGGGAGACTGGATTCGGATTCCTTGAGAGTTATTGCAGTGTAGACCTACTGTATTATTCGATTGATCGCTAGTATATAATCTCTGACAAATATATTTACTTTCGGGGAAATACTAACAGTTCCTTTAGGACGTGGCGCTTTAAGTATAAAAGCAGAGTTATGACTTATATAATCACAACTAGATGGCCACAGAGTTTCATAAATAGCGCATTCTTTTATTAACCTTCACACTACTTCACACGACTTCACACTACTTCACACTAGTTCGCTCTAATCTGCCAACCGTCAGTGAATTTTATCATATATAAGGAGGATCGCAACTGACACACATAGGGATTATGAAATAGCATTTAATTCACACAAAAACCACTTTAATTTAAGTCGCTAATGCTACCGGTAAACCTGTTCCTCTTACCTCAGTAATCAAGAAGATTGAGGGGTTTATGATTATTTATCGGTATTCTCCAAATATAACAGCAATATCCATTAATATAACAACAATTAATAAAAGACCTCCACACAGAAGGAAGTAAAATAATGCGGTGAACAGTCAGCATGTTTTACTTATTGAGTATGAAAGTCAGGCAGTCAGGTGAGTTGAGTATGATCAGTTAAGTGATTCAGAGTGTATCCAGTGATCCAGGGTGTATCCAGGTTAATAGTTTTACGTTCTTATAATCAAGGCCATCTGATGTTCCTAGGCCAAAGTCTGAAACTTCCACACAGAAGCACAGAAAAATCCGAGCTGGCTCTGATGCTCAGAAAATAGTAAACAAAGACCGTAATGCATTGCGCGAGTTTCCATAGGTTTCTGTTAGACATAAAGTGAAAATCGCTCTGATTGGCTGAATAAGGCAGAACAAAGAACCTCCACGTCCACAAAGAATCAGCTGACAGATTTCGTCATCTGGGTTACAATTCCTTCCCGTCGCGTAGTTGGATAAATTTAGGGCTATTTTAGAGAATTCTGCGTATTGCGTAAAAATTACTTGTTATGTCCGCAAAAGCTTTTACACCAATCAGAAACGTATTATGTAAAGCAGTTTGTAGCAATTGGTCTGTCCACCTTTTTCAAGTTTTCGCTTTCTTAGTTACATAATTGGGAATAATATGTATGTTTGAAAAAAGGTGGACTGGACACATGCACAAAAAACATAGATAATAGTCTGACCAATCAGAAACGTATTAACCCTATTAGTACCGGGCTATAAAATGCTGTACAAATACCGGGGGTGGGGGGGGGGGGGGGGTCATCCCTCTAAAATCTACAAATATTAACGAAAACGTCTGATTTTTTGTTTGTACGTAGGTATCACTAGCCTGGATCCGACCGAAAAAAAAAATTTTCGAAAAAATGTACTGGGGTGGTATTATTGCAGCACCAAAATTACAAGTAGTGCACAATTTTCACAAAATTTGAGAGTTACATTTTTCGGCTAATTGTTTTTCAATACAGGTTTTCTGGGGCGCAAAATACATTCGAAAATATTTAAACATGATATGATTACCATAAATGGCTGTTTAGTCTTCTATGCGTAGCAAAAAAATGAAAAAAACAATTAACCAGCACTTTTCAGTTAGAACACAACATTTTTAATTCACTTATTCGATGCTATAAATTGACATTTTCAGGTTTTCTAGGGCGCTGATTCTAATGGAATACATTTCAATTATGCCAGATCATTGCTACTTGTATTTTTCGGCGTAATTTGGAAAATTTTGGTGCTAGCACCAAATTTCGTACCCATCACCAAAAAGTTGCGATGTCCAGTGCTGTTTTTATTGATTCCATCGGATTCAGGACCCTCATAAACCCGTATAACGCAAGAAACAAGATGATATTATATACTGATAAATTTACTGATTTTCCAAAATTTGGTGCTGGCACAACAATTTTCACCCACCGGCGAAAAATACAAGTTTAAAAACTCTTATGAAATTTTTACTGATTCCATTGAATTCAGAACCCTAACAAACCCGTATAACGCAAGAAACAAGATGACACAATCAATTGATATATTTGATGGTTTTCAAAATGTGGTGCCCACTTTTGCACCCACTTCCGAAAAATACAAGTTTGAGATGTCTAGTAAGATAATTATATATTCCATTGAATTCAGAACAGCCATAAACCTCTAAAATGCAAGAAATAATTTTCAAAAAATGTCTCAAAAAAAGTGCCAAAAGTAGGGTTAAAAAATGGTGCTATAACTCGAAAACTACCCAATATTTTTGAAAACGGTTTTCACTACAGTACTATGAAGACAATAGACTTTTAGGAAAAGTCATAAAATTTCAGATTCCCAACTGCGTTTGTTTCAGAATTATAATAAAAAACCACGATGGGGTCATATTGACCCCCCCCCCCGGGTTTAATAGGGTTAAAGCAATGCTATTTATTAGTGATTGGACTGTCCACCTTTTTCAGGTTTCAATTATCGATCTATAATGCAGTAATGGGCATGCTGGAAGCAGCTGCATTAAGAATGCTGCCGGTGTCCTAGGCGTATCTACCCCCAGGATCCAAAATATTTAAGGTTGGGGTTACATGACAGTTTTAATTAAGGTTTTGGGCCTCCATTTCCACGTTGAATTAAGGGTTTCGGACCGCCACTCCCAAAATATGGGGACTTACTTACCTCCCTCTCTGCGCTCGGTGGTTTAATAACAGATCTCGGGATGAACGGTAAATAAAGCATATTATATTTCCCTCTCAGTACAATAGGTAGTTATTATAATTAACTTTATACTGTAATGAGTTAGAATATTGACGTTCCAATATTGATGCTAAGGCTCAGCTCACAGACTTCGTGGCTCGCCCCATATTATTGAACTAGGCCATAATAATAACAATAATAATCTATAAAAACCTTCTGAAATTTTTTGAAAAACGTGGACAGAGCTGCTATAAGGGGCCGTCCAAGTATGACGTCTGCACTTTTCCCCAAAATGTTGACCCTCTCCCTCCCAAATAAGATTTCATCAGCTAGGCGTTGATACCCCCCCCCCCCCCCCTCATCCCCTAAATCAGATTAAAAAAAATTTTTGTAATAAACTATTATATTATGAAGATTATTTATAATCACTTGTAAATCATTAAATTATTATTTTTAATCAAATTATGAATTATATAATTATAGTAAATTATTAATTAATATTATAATATAATAATAGTTATTCAATCAGCCAGGGACTGAATCTATCCTCAATAGCTACTGTATATCTATTCTACTGTAGCACATATAAATGAACATGCCGACGTCAGATTTTGGCTGACCCCCTCCCCTCATCAGCACGTCATCAGATTTTCCCAACCCCCCTCCCCCCCTAAAGTGCTGACGTCATACTTGGACGGCCCCTAATGTGCAAATCAATCTGATTGGTCAATTCATTGCCTGTTCTTTCTCAACCCAGTCCACCTTATTCAAATTTGAAAAAGGTGGACAACAAAGCTGAAAAAGGTGGACATGCTGTGAGACCCAAATCGCCCCTGATTGGTCTGTCCATTGTCCACGTTTTCTGTGTCCAGTCCACCTTTTTCAAACACCCGTCAATTGGCTGCATTGATTTATGAGCGGGTCATTTAAATCCTGTGGCAACCCTGTGGGGCGAGCCACGAAGTGAGTGAGCCTTAGCGTAGTGGTACCATTAATCAACCTGTCGTTCTGTCGTTCTGTCGTTCTGTCGCGTTCAATTTTAAACGTTAATAACTCGGCCAATCTTTGATGAAATCTATCCAAACTTGGTACACATGTTGTTTGGCAAAAGTTTAGAAATTTTCCAAGTAGAATTTCCGTGTGGCCTTCGAGAAGCTAAGATAATAGCAGTTAATTAGTTAATTAAGTTGATTACGGTAAAAACACCATTTTAAACCTGCCTTTTAAAGGAAATCAATTGTTTTACAGTATAAGATTTAAATAATTATAATTAAAAATTATACAGATGTAATCCACATACGCCATTCTATTATAGTTTTTAATTAGTTCAAGTGATTTGCTTTAATAATTGTGTCTTTAATTGATCTAAAGTAATTAAAACGGCAAAAAAAATTGATTCTCATTAAATACTGATCATTTATTGGTTAACATCCAAGTTGGCTCGGTGCTGGTACATAGGATAGGAAGGATGTTTGGTGTGTGTAGAACAGCCAGTGCTCTTCAATGGGAATGCGAATGTAAGTAACCACATGTGTACAGGCCGGTAGACAGATTGGCCATAGCTAGCTAACGAGATAGAAATCTGAATTCCCTACTATTCAGTCTATTATTGTGTTATTGTGTGTTAGACAGATCTCATTTAATAAATGTCAGTCAATAACATTTTACCACTGCAGAAGGCTTATTTATATCCATACTTGTTTTTTCCTCATAAATATTGGGCTTATTATTTTTTGATGGGATATCTTTGTAGTTGAATTGTCTAAGTTTTTACACTGAGGCATTAACAGAGGGTACTGGTATTAAATTAATTATTTGAATATCATTACTGCATCGATTGCATTTAGTACTGCGTTCTGCATTGATTATATTCCTATAAACCATACCTGGTTTCGCATATTGCACGTATCCATAGTTATAAAGATTGCCAGTCTGCGTTTAGGAAATATATTTAAATACAAAACAGGACGAGCGCAACGACGCTTATAATAATTAAGACGAGTACGGCGTTGATTATATTCCTATAAACCATTCCTGGTTTCGCATATTGCACGTATCCATAGTTATAAAGATTGCCAGTCTGCGTTTAGAAAATATATTTAAATACAAAACAGGACGAGCGCAACGACGCTTATAATAATTAAGACGAGTACGGCATTGATTATATTCCTATAAACCATTCCTGGTTTCGCATATTGCACGTATCCATAGTTATAAAGATTGCCAGTCTGCGTTTAGGAAATATATTTAAATACAAAACAGGACGAGCGCAACGACGCTTATAATAATTAAGACGAGTACGGCGTTGATTATATTCCTATACACCACCTGGCTTTGCATATTGAACGTGCGATTGGAAATAAGTTCGTTCTACCCTTCCGTGGGTGGTAGATGTCGCGGTTATGTATTGGTGGTTGGGAAGGGTGGGGGGGGGGGGGGGGGGGTGGAGAGATTAAAAGGGGTGAACACGTACTGTCCCCCTTTCTTGGATTGATTGGTGGTGTGGGTAAATTTCTCAAAACCTGATTTTGTGATACAGTCGCTCAATTTTAATTTGTATCTCATAACTGGGCCTCGTGCTGCGCGAAGGGCCCACGAACGTGTTTGTGTACTGTTGTACCGCCACTGCATACTGCTGTACCTACTGCCTACGCACTACTGAATCATACTGTCAGTATGATGAATCTTACCATAGGCCCTAAATGGTTAACCGCATTCCATTGACCGCATGCCAGCAAGTGGGTCTTGTTACTTGAGGACCGTTGTTTCAACCGTTTCTAATTGTCATTCTACAGCTGCGTACCGGTACCTATTGCTTGACTCATCTGCTCGTTGACTATCTGATTTTTTTTGGTTATAGAGTGAGTACCGTCAAGCGGGGTTACTTTGTACCATTTTTGGAACTTTTTGAGGAATAACTTCCACAATTCATGCAATTTCGTGAAAATTCATATATCATCAGGATATTTTACTTTTCATAGATGGATTCAGCAAGAAAAACAATTACAAAATTATTTCCTATTATATTATTTTTTTTCTTAAAATGTGGCCAAAGTAACCCATTAACCCGGGGTTACTTTGGCCATTCATGTTATTCAATGCAAAACCGAAGTAAACACCCCAGTAGGTTACTTTGGCACCCAGTAACAAATAGTGACGTATTATATACGTTTCTTAAAGACAAATTCAACAAAGATACTGTAGTTTTTGAGATTCTATTACAATCTACATTGTGAATCAGCGAGTATACGAATAGTGGCCAAAGCAATCCACCTTGTTGTTTTTGTTCCCTTCTTGCTTCTTGATTGTAGTTTTATTTCTTTGGAAGAGCCCTTTATCGATGGGATACATATACACTATACCTGTATACAGTATATGTTTTTCATTAGCTCATCGGCTAGAGTAAAACAGTATATACAGTATCTAAATCCGTGTTCGTGGGTTTGAGCCCCGGTCCCAGAAGTTTTCCTGCAAAGTTTTATGTTTCGGCAGTTTGGCAAGAATGCTTTAAGGTTTTACATGTTTTAGTTATAAAAAAACCGATTTCACTTTCAATTCTAGATTCTTTCTGACATTACCTCATACGACTTCTCATACCTTTCCGTAACGCCGTTTTTTCACAGAAAACAATTACCGGGTATCACAAAATGAATAATTAATTTGCATTGAACACAGCATACACGGGAGCAATGCGTTATTGTTACTTAAACTTCTTAGACAATACTGGTACAAATACTACAGCACTTATATTGTTTTTCATTTGCAATTGGTAATATTGTAGACAGATATTATTAACACAAGTAAATTGAGTTTCTCATTGATTCACACAGTTCTCACAGTAAAAATCATCCTCGTAGTCAAATGCAAGACCCACACAGGATGTGCAACCCCAGTTCTCATCACAAATGTCACAAAGGACCCACAACTGCTGGTTGGATACATCATCAAACCGCCAATCCTTTCCACACTTATAACATATGTTATCATCTTCACCACGATTATCCGAGGTTGAAGGACCATCGTCACCACGATCATCTGAGGTTGAAGGACCATCGTCACCACGATCATCCGAAGTTGAAGGACAGTCAGCTGTTGAGTGACCATCACCAGTTGAATGACCATCCACAGTTATTGCAACATCCGCGGTTGAAGGAAGAACATTGGTAGACATTGAAGCCTTCTTATTGCCCTTGGATATCTTCTTTGAACCTTCTTTCGCTGCTTCATTGATCACTTTAAGTCTTTCCATTTCATCCAAGGTGACAGATTTACCCGGTTCTATATCTACCTTCTTTCGTTTCCTTCGTGGTTCTGAATTTGTGTCTGCTGCTCTTGCTTCACGCAAGTACTCTACCACAGATTCCCCTATGCTTTCACGGCAGTTTCCAGCGTTTTGCTGACGATACTCTACCAACTTTGACAACACCTTGGTGCGTTCCAGTGGAGCTATACCACAAGCTCTGAATCCGGCCATTATGTTCACTTTTGTCTTAGCTCCAATCTCTTCTAATAGCTGGCAGAGAAAGGTTGGGAATAGATCTTTGTCGACAGCAGATGCGCGGGGATGTTTACGCTTGTAAGTCGTGATGATTCCCCGCCAAGACTTCTTTAGTGGAGCAAAGAACGCAACATCTAATGGTTGTGTGATATGTGTTGTGTTCTTCGGCAGGAATGCGAAACGGATATTATTTTCACTGCATAGACGAAGAACCTCTATGCTTAGATGGCTGCTGAGGTTGTCCCCTATTACAACCTTTTGACCCTCCAACCTCCTAGCCCATGGCACTACGATCCCTTTAAACCAGTCCTCAAATGCCCTGGTATCAAACCATCCAGACTCGGTTCTAGAATAGCGCGTCCCAGGAGGCCCACCCTCGCACCATGTAGACCAGAGACCAATACTCTTATACACAACATACACTGGCAACAATTGTCCATCACCGGTTCCTGCAAACATTAGTGATATGGCGCCTTTGGAATAATTCATAATGCGTTCGGGATATTTAACAGCCCTCTTAAAGATGCACTTTTTATTACCTGGGTTGTCCGACAGATTTGTTTCGTCGAAATTAAGGATGTTGGATACAGGAACATCTTTAACAACTTCCTCAAGATTGTCAAAGTACAACTCAATAGTTGCAATGGTTGTAGCAGCACGTGTTGACTTTATGTTTTGTGTGGTGCGTTCTGAAAGCTTGTCGTTGTGTCTCTCAATAAATCGGCGACACCAGTCCTCCCCTGGTATATTGTCAGTAAAACGAGTTGTTCTACCTTTTCGGTTTAAATGATTTGAGATAATATATGCCAGTTCTTTCATAGACAATGGGTAGCCAAACTCCCCACAGGTAATCAATACACCAACAACAATTTCTTCTTCTTCTGGCATAAGTTGATATGGGGCGCCGTAGTGGCTGGGATGTTTTCCAGCTAATTTGTTTTGGAGCGTCGACCGTGGGATACCCGAACCCTGTGCCACTGATCGGACTGATGCGCCATTACTGATGTCCGTAAGTGCTTTATCCAATGTTAATTGGGAATAGTTCACATAGTTTCTTGAACCTCGTTCGCGGACGTGGATTCGTGGCATCTTCCGATTCCTCAGCTGGTCAATATTATTATATTAATATTAGGCCTATAATAATTCAGAGTACAAATACTATAGGCCTGTAGGCAGATAGGCCTACCCTACATACAATATTCAGTTCTTAGTACCGGTAGTTATAATATTTATTATTATATATATAATATATATTTTATATGCACAATATTTAATTAGTTAGTGAGAAATCTACTGGCCAAAGTAACCCTGTGCTAAAATTTTTTTGGCCAAAGTAACCCCGAAAATTTCAAATGTAATTTTTACAATAACCCCAGAGTTTTTTTTAAAAATAAGTGACACTGTTTAGTAGCCCATTTATACTAGTTATCATCATAGCAGTACAATGGTCAAACATGAAGCGCTTGTTTGTCTGTTATAATGGACTCCAAAAGCTACTTCAAATTTGAAAATTATTTACATTTTGTAGCTTATGAAAATTTTATACTTTTTATATTTTCTTTTAAAATTTAGTTACTAAGGCAACAAGAAAGATATCTGAGCTATCTTCTACAGCAACTTTCATATTCTGGCCCCTAACGGTTTTTTTGAAAATCTAATTCGAAATTTAAAACATTTCATTCAGCCAAAGTAACCTCAGTGGCCAAAGAAACCCTGTTTGACGGTACCAGATTACTGCTGTACTGACTTTTTGACTTTCCCTCAATTGGTAAAGTGATCGTTTATTATTTTGGTTAGAAAAGCCCGGCTATGTAATCGTAATCTACTCCTTTCCATTAATTGGTAAAGTGGCCGTTTATTGTTTTAGTTAGAAAAGCCTGCCTCTGAAACCTGGTCCTTTCCCTCAATTGGCTTATGACGTGTGTTAGGCCTTCTTCATTCTTGTTTATGAAAAAAAATGTTTATGAAAAAAAATTGTAAAAAGTGTTTAATATAACTGTATAACGGTCCCCAAAGTAATTATACACGCATGGCATGCCGCATGAAGTTAAGCAGCTGTAGTCCTTGAGGCGACTGTCAGATAATTTATTGTTGTTTGTTATATATTTTTTCGGTCATCCGGCAGTCCGGTTATTTTTACTTTACTTAGCCTATACTGTGACGTGACACGCTGACCGACATGCACTTCGGGAATATCTGAACTCAGGACAGGACTACTGTACTGCTACTGCTGTACACTAATTAACTTAGTGTGTTGGACTAAGGATAGGGAAGATGCTTCCGAGGCCAAAAGCCCGCGAAAGCGATAAAGATCTCCTCGCATTACAAGATGAATTCTTTAAACGACAGAAAGACAATCAGTTTAAAGGGGAGATCAATTCTTTGTCTACGGATGTTGTTCGTATGTAAGTTATGTCGAACTAAGAAGTTTATATTTAGTTTTGTAATTACGTTTATTGTTATCACCGTAATCAGTAAGCTTTGTTGCACTGATGAGGTAGAGGGGACAGGTTGATTGGTCGTTAGAAGGCTCATATTTCGATATTATTAACCAGTGGATAGTATTTATATATTTAGTAACTTTCTCAGAAAAAAACAGCGCATGAAATATTGACAATAATGACAAGTATATGTAAACTCGTCCATAGCCTACACATTTATTAATATAAGATTCATAAAATCGACATTTAATACGAATATTATTATTATTTCACTGTTAATTTTTAGGCAAGGAGGTCGTGACGTTGTAGATTTATATGAGTCGAATCAATCAGATGCGGTCACTACTACATCTTCCCATATAAACCACAACCATTCATTGGATGCCACCATGGTAACGTGTCCCGTTACGGAGTGTATCAGACCCGGTTCCATTAACCGAATAACCTCCAGTGCTGGTGGATTCCCGTCTGTAGTGAAGGAACGTGTTTACGGGAGCGAATCAACCTGCCCTGGTAGCGGAAAAAAACTGAGTTTATTTGCGAGGAACTTCGACAAACATTCCCTTGGCGATTTTGGTTTGATTAAAAGTTCAACCGAATTAAGTGCCGACGGTGTTGGTGGCGTTTATAGAGATAAAGTCCGACTGAGTTACAAATCTACTGAACTGGGAGATAGAACCGCTAGTGGTGGAGCATCACTGATGAGTGGGGCGGGTTTAGAACTACCGAAAGGTTCAGATATTTCGTTAGAATTAAATAAAATCCACCAAGAGAATGTTGAACTCATCGAGGTAATGGATCCAGAGGAAATATTGGAACATCAACGGATGCTGAAAAAGCGGCTGGATCCAAAGATTTTAGAGTTTATACGGAGAAAGGGTCGAATAGGGATGGAGCAGAGAACAATGGGTGATACTGCTCCATCTGATACACAAACTGCTGCATCTGAGATACAAACTGCTCCATCTGATACAGAAACTGCTCCATCTGATACACAGAGTGCTCCATCTGATATACAAACCGCTCCATCTGATACACAAACTGCTCCTACTGCTCCATCTGAAATAGAAACTGCAGGATTTAGTACAAACAGGAGTTGGTTGAATATGGATGTTGTGGAATCAGATAAACTGGAATGGATGAAACCCGTGGCTATTCCCCCTGGTTGTGTAGGTCGGAATAAACCTAGATTCGACTTCCAAGGTCTGTTATGCTCCATAGATACAGCCAATAATAGCTCTTCGCATGATAACGTAGACAATCAGGGTCTGTGTCACCATGGGGATGACCCATTGTTACCCGGTTACACCCTGGACGAGTTAGTCTACCTGGCACGCAGCTCCATAGACAACCAACGTCGCTTTGCTCTTTCAACCATGTCCCAAGTCGTCTCGCATTTACACCGCTCCCAGTTCGACTCCGAGCTGTCGGAATCTTTACTCCAAGTTTTCCTCCACCCCGAGTTTATTTACTTAACGCGGGTGAGTATAGACGACAAAGTCCCTGCGGTTCTCAATGCGGCTATCGCATTGCTTCGCGGTTTAATATACGTGGAGGCTGATGAAATATTCCTGGAAATAAATTACGTTAATTATTTGGGTCACGTGAACCCATCCTTTGTGACGTCAATGAATCTCCAAGACGACGAGGATTCCAGGAGCCCGGAGATGCGTACGATGGATTCCGATGTGGTAAAGGGGTTGCTAATGACTGGAATATTGAATCGATTCCGATATCTCCTGGAAGAATATCGATTAGACACGATATCCGTTTTTTATGTGCTTGATATTCTCTGCGTTATATCCCGTCACGGGTTGGAATCGTCCGTGAGGGTTGTAGAATCCCCTCGATTGCTACAAACTATCTACTCCAACTATCTACCTTCTACTTGGACCCCGATTTCTACCGCCATTAAGGATCTACAGGACCCCCGCGGTTACCCCGTTGCCAGGGTGATTAAGCTAACAGCTACGATTTGTTCCACCAGCGAGAATTTAAGTAGAATTCTAGTTAATAAACTCGGTTTAGAGAGCGTGATATCGCGTATAATATCAGTAGACCCTCGCAATTTGAACCTAAATATAACAGACGCTATTTCATTACGCCACGAGGTCATTCATCTGTGGTCTACATTGGCGACCTATAGAGTGTTAGAGAACCTACAGGAGGATTTAAACCCAATAATCTGCAGCAATCTCCAATCGTGTCTGCGACTGGATGTCTCTCAACAAATCAACCCTATTGACGCCGATTTTCTATCGAGTTTAATTAAACTCATCGATTTATTAACCAATTCGATTAACACCGATTCCATTAACCATCGCCATTTCTCCTTATCCA
Source organism: Nemertoderma westbladi (assembly GCA_032718475.1). Lineage (NCBI taxonomy): Eukaryota > Metazoa > Xenacoelomorpha > Nemertodermatida > Nemertodermatidae > Nemertoderma > Nemertoderma westbladi. The sequence goes on along the minus strand of JAUCBJ010000417.1, from coordinate 27,817 downwards.
AATCCACATTCGCTATAATTCTGGCGTTGGCTAAACAACTCCTCTCGCAATGTTCGGAGATTAATTATAACTATCTTACAAATAGAGTTTTATCATCACTATTCAATTATCTCTCCTCGTATTTCGTAACTTTTATTAACGTTGACGCGACGTATTTGACGTCGGTAATACAAGATTTCTCCATCTCGATATTAATTCCGTTCTCTCTCAGTAAATACGTTGCCAGTTTGATTGACAACCTCCAAACTGTATCCTATGTGGGTCACAGCATTACATCGGAGTTCCTCTCGGCTAACAGTATTATGTATCTACATTGTGGAACATTTCAGAACGCATTAAGCCCTTCCGGTTCTGTAATACCCGTTCTAGCTGCGTTGTTCCGTTTGATAAACGCAACACTCAGTAAACTACCCGACCTCGCTGATAAATACTCCTTCCTGATAAACAATCCATGTCTAACTAATTACATTGCGTCTGTTTCTAATAATATAAATGTCCCTTTGCAATCTCATTTTATTGTAAGAAATGAACTTCATTTTATCTATTGGATGAGTCAGTTCGCGATCTACACGCCATTATGCGGCCACGATTGGAAGTCGCTTCCATGGAAGTTGGTATTTCTCCTCTCCGCCGGCCAGGAATGGATTCTCCACGATATTTTCTCGAAATGTTTATTTTCACCGGAATTTCAACCAGATTCGGCCGCAACGAAACTCACAGAAAATTACAGAATTATTTCAGCAGAAAATCTCCGAAATATTCGAAATACTTATATAGCCTGTCTCCCTTGTACTCCCAAAACCATGGAGGTTTCCCGTTGTTACTATAGCAACCATGCACCCACCTCCTGCAGGATAAATAACTCGGGTAGATTGATGCCTTGCGATTGGCTGTACCTTCCTTTAGTCCGACTATACGAGGGCTCCTGCTCAAACTCCGCCCACATTCGGTCTGATTCACTGAGCCAGGAACATCTCGCAAATATCGATGACTGCCTCAAGATGGCGCTATACTTTCACCAAACAAACAAATCGGCTTTTGATTGGCTGTCCCCGACGGTTCACTTTACTCGACTTCTATGCGTATTCCTATTGGCTGATGACACTTTCCTTCATCCGCCAATCAGAGAGAGTCTGAAGTCGTTGCTATGGCAGCTTAATCCTTATTGGTCTCTTTTGGAACTCGAGTCAGCCATACCGGGACTGGGATCCGCTTTTATCGATTTTTATTCGAACTTTGTCGAACAATTTAAGTCCGTTTCGTACGGCGATCCGACCTTCTGTAACTTTGTATTAATCCCAATGCGGAATCGATATTCACCCCGGTACAGACTACTTATGTGGACGGACCGCGAACTACTGCGCATTATGACGTCACTTCCGCGTCAGCAGTTATGCTTCGACGTGGAAGAGCTCGAGGAAGTTGTTGAACCGTCGCGCGAATCCGACCGTAAGATCGTGGATAGGATTATCCAACTGCAGCAGTCAGCCCTGCGCAACGGGTATCTAACGTCCACTGACTCCGTGCCCTACCTGGTAGCAGTAGCTAATATACAGCGCCAATCAAAGTAGAGAGAGACGTGAATGTATACCAAACAATTCTCCATAATATAAACTATAGTTAATATGGACGTGTAGTGCTGGTCCGAAAGTTGCAATGATTGAATATTATAAATCAATTTAATTAATTAATTTTTGAAAGAAAACCAACATTCATAATATTGTTATTAAAGCCACCACGTCTAAATTTAGACGAAGTAGCAAATAGGTACCTATAAATATACGTGACAGATGTATATTTTGTCATATATTATTTTATTTTTTTTACAAAAAAAATAAATTGTTTCGGTCATTTTCAAGCAAGCAAACAGTCAGCCGAGGCCGGAGGTGACCCGAAGGCTCCTCTTTCAATAGCTGCTACCCGAGGGTAGGGGTGGGCGCAACTCCTATCCCAAATATTGACTTTATTTCTTTATATATGTATTTCCTAGCCTTGCGGTTGCTAACCATTAATTATGAATGATTTTCATACTGTAGAACCAATTATATTTATTATATTATTATTATATTATAATTATGTATTCTTGGCCGCTGTAGTCTGTTTGAGTCGGGACTCTTTCTGCGCCTTGTAGAGCTCATTTCGGCACTTCTGAATTTTGTTGTCAGTCCAGGGGGCCCGTTTCCTGTTTCGAGGGTATACAGGAACTGTTTCTGCAGCTGCTAACTTAACTGCCTCTGTGAAGGCAGTATAGCCCTCACAGTGATCTGCCGCCTCAGAGGCAAGAACCTCATGCCTGTTGCTCAGCTGTAGTGTGAAGCTGGATCTCACACTTGGCTGTTGCAACAGAGAGGACCAGTCATGCCGCGGCAAGGCAGATTTCGTTGTTCTGCTAGCACGCAGACTAAGTCATACCTTGGCCACAATAAGGCGGTGATCACTGGAGAAGGGTCGTAGTGTAAATGCATTACAGTCTTGTATAGAGCTCCTGTATTTCCTACGAATCAGGATATGGTCTATCTGGGACTTGTGACCACTGGGTCCACTATGAGTCCATAGCTTTCCAGTTTGCTTCTTGAACTGGGTTCCAGCCGACAACAATCCATTTCCAGAGATAAAATCCTGAAGATGGACGGAATTTCGGTTAACACTATTGCTATATACCCAGGGCGATGTAGATGATTGATGCAGACTTGCATTAAAGTCTCCCAGGAATGTTAAGAATGCATGCTGATCCACTCCATCAGTAGCTGCTTGTAGATTCTGGTAGAAATTTTCCACCTCCTCTACAGGGGCAACACTAGTTGGAGAGTAGCACACAATCAGAACCACCTTAGGAAACTTCTTAGCCAGTCTTCCAGAACATGAGAAGTGGCAACGGATGATGCGGTTAGAGATTTGGTCTATTTTGTCCAATGCTGCATGTGCAGTTGGATTCATCAATAGACCAATTCCACCATTGTCACTATGATCTGCTGAAGCGAGGGCGAGTCGCCAACCGCCCCCATGAACTTAATCAGAACCTCATCAGTCTGTCCAGTCTGCATTCGGTGCTCTTGAACACCCACTGCACTAAGAGAAAGCTTATCAGCCAAGGCAGTCAGCTCACCTTGTCGCATTGGGGACCCGAGTGTTAGGGTGTTTACTGAGGCTAGTCTAGTGACTTGCCTCAGATTCACCAATGGCTTTGTTGGTCGGGGTGGAACATGAGAGTAGCCTCCAACTCCAGAATCTGTTCGCGCTTTTGAAGACCTTTAGCAGTTTAACCTGCCAAAATTTATATGTCTTTTAGTTAATTAAAACACCTTTAGCATACGACAATATTTTATGCTAATAAACAAAACATTACCCGAAGTCAGCCCATGCGCGATCATTCACCCGATGGATCTACACCCGGGAGGCTGAATTCGGCTGCTTAAATTTTATTATTGCAGTGTAAGGTTGCAGTGTAAATCTACTGTATTATTCGATTGATCACTAATAATTAATTTCTGACAGATATTATTGGCTTTCGGGAAATATTAACAGTTCCTTTAGGACGTGGCGCTTTATCTATTTAAACAGAACTAGGACTTATACTAAACGCAACGATACTGCTTATGATTAAAGTATAAGGCGCATTCTTTAGGAAATGCTTTGTTACCAATCACAATCATGCACACTATTCTGCCGACCGTCAGTAAATTTGATCACACATAAAGAGAGCAGCAATTGACTCATGTAGGGTCTGCTAAATAACATTAGATTCAATACACACCACATTAATATAAATCGCAATTGTTATATATAGCCTGTCTCTCTAACCTGTAGTGTATCAAGAAAATTGGGAAATTTGGGTGATTTATCGGTATTCTCCAAAGAGCAATATTTCCATCAACAAATAGATACAATTAATAACTGACGGTAAATAACAGTACAAACAATATGATTAATAGTGAGTTAATTAGATCAGATAAGATTGATTGATTAGGTTGATAACAGTTTATACTTTCGATAATTTAAGCAGTTTTACTAGAGTTCTTCCCAAAAGCCGGTGTTATGGCGAAAAATGGGAACACAACAACAGAATCATATAAAATCATATGACTACCTTACTATACGAGGATACCAACTACCCTTATTCCCCGAAGCTCCCGTCCAACACAGAGGATGAGCAGTGAGATAGGAAAATTCAGTTCAGTAGCTCTGGGATAGGTCAAAATCAACGCCCACTCAAATTCTATTGGCCGATACGGACAGCAGGGCTAAGGCAACCTCCCTAAGCTGGTTGGCCGATCGAACAGAACCCAGATACTCTCGTACAGCCCATCAGCCAATAAGCTGGTAGCTTGCACTATTTTACCTATAGATCCCTTTTTAGAGTATTCAGCGACTGGGGGGAACTGGTTAGCAAAGCAAATGAATCAGTTATCCCACAAAAGCTTTTACACCGCTCCCAGAAAATGGGATTTAAGTCTATAAAATATACAAAATCACAGTTTCTAAAATATAAAAATACTCTAAACAGTTAGTCTTTCTTGCGCGGACGGCGTTTACGCAGTTTTTTAAAGCTAGCAAGAGTCCTTTTCTCTTTGGGGCGAGCCACTTTACGAGGAGGGCTATAACTCCTGGGTGAAGGGTGCAATATGATTGCATCAGAAGGTATGGGATTACGATCGGTATATCCGCCGGTCTAAGTACCGGGTTGATTGACATCAACGTCCGGGGAGAGGGGTCTAACGGCTTTGAGAGCTCGTTTCAAGGCAGCCGCTCTTACGGGTCCTTTACGAGTGGTCTGAACGAGGGCCGAGGGTGGACCATAGGCAGTTAGAAACTTCCTTGGTTTAATGGTTCTTTCCAACTCGCGTTCGCGGGCTCGGTACTCGTAAGGCCGTCGATATACTTCCTGTAACTCGGGGTGTGAGTTGACAAATAAGTCTCCATAGGCAGGGTCTTGACGGATAAAGTTTATTAAGTTGTAAGAATAGATGTCACTCGGATTAATGCTCCTGAGAAATTTGCGTACATATTTGGTTGAAATACATTCTCCAACGCGCTTCAGTAGTTCATAACTTGATATGCGTGATTTCTGTTCGACAGAAGCGAATAAATAAGGATGGAACGCATAATCTCCTTCGTAAGCGCGTCCAGGGTAATAGCGATGGCGTGAATCACAATGTAAATCAGCGTTCGCTTCCCAAGCTCTGATATAACGTAGTACAATCATTTCATCTACGCTCTCTAAATCATGATTAAAGGGACAATCAAAGCTGGCGTGTCCTTTTAATTGACAATGATGGCATTGAGTCATAAATTGGGGGCAGACAGCAAAAATGTGCAAATTATTAAGCCGACAATATGCACAATAGATTTCCATCGACGGTTGCTCGTGGAAATAGGAACAGAGATCGTTGGTGTCCATAGACGTAATATGGTCTCTCGATGCGCATAACCGACAACGTTGCCGAGAAACATAGTTGGCATGGCGATAATCGTACGCAGTGAGACACTGTGGACCTTGATACCATTCCCATATGTAGTCGCTATCGCTACTCCGAGACGTGGGGGGCTGAATCTCTTCAGATTCTAAACATATGGGTTCGTCTTCCCAGTCTGTTACGAATATAATTTTCGTGATCTATTCTCGGTTTATCGTTACGACTCTGCTGGGTATGATATTTAAATAGAACCATTTCCCTTTCGGTGTATACATCGTCCGTATCATGTAAATCGGTAGGATGGCCGGTAGTTAAGAAGTCCATATACGTACCATTACGATTCGTATAGGGAGCGGTGAATTTTCTATAGTCCAATTCACGCGTAAGTTGTTCCTGGGACATCGGCGGTTCGATATAACGACCATCGTCCTCCGTAATAGTCGGATCGTCTTCACCGCGTATCAAGCTATCCACAAACGCTTGTAAAGGTAGAGTATATCGCTCCCTGATACCAAGGTCATGTTCTATCAATTCCGTCATATCTGCTATCTGAGTTTATTAATATCAATATGAGTTAATATTTTAGGCAAGCGGGCGTCGCTGCCTACTAGGCTTTGCCCCCGGACAGTGGGTTTCTCAGCGCCGATGTACCGTTGTCGCGGTGTTTACGCCAACATGTAGCAACAGCACGACAACTATAACCGGCACAAGTCCCACCACTGTCCGTCCCAAAGGTTTGAATCCACTTGAGGTTATCTCGGTAGAGTTAGGGCTATTTTACAATTGCGATTAGCTACTGTAAACACACTTTAGTAGTAACATTCACCTATAAACGCACAAATTCCATACAATCATTACTTACTGCACACATGCATGCCATTTGTCCGTTAGTCAGTGTCTTCCAGAATGTCACGTTATTACTATGTATCCTTGGATACTAATAGTGCGCTATGTATACTCTTATGCTACGCAATGGGGCAAGCTTTTTACTGTTCCTTTAACTTGCTTCTAATTCTAGCGTGGGTGTTGCCATGGTGACATTATGGAAAACTAGCGGTAGAATTAGGGTAATTCTCATGCATACAGATCTGGGATGCTATTTAATAGTAATTCTTTAATTGTCAATATCCTCTTTATGCATGATTTTATAAATTTTATCGGCTATTGACTATATGTTGGAGATTCTCGCACTCTAGTACACTCAATATGAATCTCCGCTCCCATGATCTATTAATTACTGGAATTTTGGGAATGTTATAAATTGCACAAAAATGACAATTTATGAAATTCATTTGAATATGAATTTAAATTTATTCCCGTGAATTTTATTATTTGATGTTAAATTGACACAAATTTTATTCCAGAGCATATCTGGGGACTTAGGATCCTTGATTCTATAAAATAGTCCTTCTAAGAATATCGGTAAATACGGCGATATCTTAATTGACTAGAAATTTTAAAGGATCGGGATTTTACAGATTTTAATAAATATTAAATTAATATTTAGGATGAGCACCGATTTATTCCAGAACTTGTCTGGGGACGTTAACCACTGATTCTAGAATTTGTCTTTCAAGTATATCGGTGGGTGCCACGATATCTTAATCGACTAGAATTACAGATGGTCAAAAAGTTTAACAGATTTATTTGCGATTTACGCTACTGTTAGAGGGACATCACGCTACTATATGTATTATTTGTTATAAGGTAGAAGAGCAATATCGCACGAAGCAATGTCAGTGTGAAGAGGCAAGTCGTTTCCAAGGTCTACCCAGAGCTTGGTTTAGCCGAGACACGAGGATCTGAACTTTGCATTCCTAATACTCTGCCTACCAATAATACTTAAATATAGTAGTGGCTTTATTGTACTTTAAGAAGTACTGACATGTCATCTTACTATAGTCTCGCATTTATAATATAATACGGACAGTAAATATTCTAAAATAACATTCTACTAAATAAAATTAAAGAAAACGATTATAATAAAATTACATAATAATACATACATAAATATAAAATGAAAACAAATATAAAATGATATAGTCACACGCCCACTCCACATGCTATCACGTTATGGAGTCCCTAGATATTTGTCGGATTAGGGAAGTAGTCGTAGGAAGAGTATCTTGCCTTCCATAGTTTTCGGACAGTTTTCGGTCTCTTTCCAGTAAACATAAACGACTAGCTGGGCGATTGAGTTGTTGTGTTACTTTCTCCGCTCCCTTGGCCTGTCTAATTTCTGCCGTGGTAAGATGAGGAGGCCATTCTTCTTCTTCTTTACTTAAGGAGTCGGATCCACCTAACCAGCCTGGAGTATCCATCAGTTCTTGAGGAGTTGCTCCTCTGGAAGCGATGTCGGCTGGATTAATCGTCCCAAGGCAATGTCTCCATTGATCTACATTGGAGTTAATATCGTCATTATCTGAGGAGTATGGTGTTCCCTCAGTTGGATCGTCCACATCACTGCTCTCCACTTCCCATTCCTTTACTTGGTATACCTGTTGTTGAGGTAATCTCTCTTTGAGAGTTCTACGGGAAGGGCCAGTGAAGTACCAACCTACTCTAGTTCTTACCGCATAAGTTTGTAATGGCTGTGGTTGAGCAGGCCGTTTCTCTAATGTTTCGAGCGCCTCGTGCGCGTTTTGGCCGATGAGTATTTGCACTCCAGGATAATCTGTCTGGAATCGAGGTATCTTAAGATGTTGGATGCTCTCATCTTCGTCCCAATTATAAAGGTCTGCTTGAGTAGTAGCAAAGTTCTTTATAGCCACCATTTTTACTGACCTTATACCTTGTGTTCCTAACTTATCCTGGGGGGTGGACAACACACCTACATAGTAATCTGCCGTTAGGGTAGATTTCCAAACCTGCATAATTCCTGACATATTCAATTTAGTCCGGAACTTGGGTTGTCCAGCAAAGATATCTTCGGCTAGTTCTTGATCGATGAATGTTCCTGTGCTGCCGGAGTCAAGTAGGGCGTTCACTATGTAACTCTTATTGAGACCATGAACTCGAACTTGCACTACAGGAAATTCTCTTATTCCTATGTTGGAAGTTGGAACTTTCCAAGATGGTTGTTTGTCAAAAGGAGTTGGAGTAAACTCGTCAGTGTCCTTTTCATCCGTAAGGTGAAAAGCGTGAAAAGCGCGTGAAAAGCGTGAAGGCATCCTTTTCATCCATCCTGTGGTATTTATTAGATAACAGGATTCGTTGGCATCGGAGAATTCGTCTGTATAGAATCCTTCCCACTCAGAACCTTGGTCAGTGTCGTTCACATCACTGAATTGGACATGTAGTTCGGGCTCACTTACCTGACTCGGGTTGTCTCGTTCGAACTCACTGTGTAACAAGATGTGATGTTTCGCGCCACACTTTGCACACTTTACGTCGGAGTAACAGGTTCGCCGTTGGTGTCCTGATCTGAGGCAATTATAGCATAACCGCTTATTCCACAGGACTGTACGTCTGTCTACAGGGGATTTCTTTAGAAATTCAGCACACGCACTCAAACGGTGGGGCCCGTCGCACAGCGCACATTTTGGTTTGATGTTACTCACCTTACCTTGGGTAACGTTATGCATTCTCGTTCTTTCTTCGGGCTTTCTTCCGTGAATTCTCTTAGGAGACGTAGGAGGAGTTGTTGTTACCTGTTCTTTCCTGTCACTGATTCGAGACTTGTATTTACTTACGTCTTTATAGGTCTTGTTGTCATAGTAAGATTTTGCTGTGTCTTTCCCGCTGTCCTCTTCTTGAGAAGCTTGGCTCTCGCCGTCGTCAGTGTAACACACTGGTATTATCCTTCTCCTAGAAACGGGTTTCTCACTTACCTTATTTTCCGATGTTTTCTCTCTGGACTGCCTTATGAGTTGTAATTTTACTTCACTATCTAAGAAGGACATGAGATCAGCCATGGTAGGACTTCGTCGTTGTTGTTCATTCATGTACAACACTTTCTTGTCCCAGCGCGTACATACTCCACCCTTTGGTAAAGTAGAGACTACGGCTCCAATGACCATGGAACTCTGATATTCATGCGACTTACCTAACCAGTCCAGTTGTCTACAGATCTCTTGAATTTCATCGGAAAACTCTATAATCCCGCTACTAAGGAAGTGTCGAGGGGCTACTAATTTTGCATACAAATACTTAGCTATGTTATCCTTGTTACCATACCTGATGTTTAATGTATCCCAAACTTGTCTTAACCCATCTGGATGTCCAATAAACTTTAACGCCATTAACTTGGGAGGTCCTTCCAAGCACTTGATGAGGAATCTAAGTTTCTCTCCGTTAGATAGTACAGAGTTCTGTATGCTATCTTTGTAATATTCGTTGAAAGGTAACCATTTCATCTCATCTCCATTGAATTTGACGATCTCTCCCACTTTGACCGCTTGGCGGGCTTCTGTTCTAGCCATCTGACGCGTAAAGCTTTCTTGGGCCATCGTGTTATTTAATATCGAATTATCGGTATATAAATTTCTCGGATCATTATCAGGTCTATAGGGAATATCATTAATAACAGGTCTATAATCACCCTTAATAGGGTTTGTTATAGGAGTTTCAACTTCACTAGCAGTATAGATGCGTATAGGCTCCACACCTTGCGCATGTAATACTTCAGACCTAACAGGTTGACACAATGTTACAGGGGGTATTGGTATGCCCCTTTGTATATTGACTAATTTATCGCGTTCTAGTGCAATACTTTGCTGCACTTCTTGCAACTCTGCTCTACCTTCTCTCACTGTTCCCTTAAGTTGGTGGACAGTCTCCTGCATTTGTCCTATTAGGAGATTCATCCCCCGCCGTCCCTCTTCCACCCACTCAACCGCCGAAGCGGGAGTCGCTAACATAATAGCGGGCTGACGCGGGACGACGGGAGACAAATTTTTGATTTCTCTCTCTGCTATCTTGACAGGGATATTCCCTTGGACTGCTCCACCGGGTACAGGCAGTGTAGTACTATGTAAAGGGAATTTAGAGTTAAGCTCTGGAAGTACAGGGGTCTCTAACACAGAAGTGACTTTGGGAACGACAGGCCTAATTATCTCAGGCTCATCAACTATTGTAGAGAGTCTTTGGACCTTAATACTTTGGGCTGTAGGTTCTATACTACTCAAGTCTGTGCTAGCTAGCTGTCTTCTAACAGCTGGTGGCAAATCAGGCAATTTGCGACGGTAAGATGTTTTTCTACGCCTACTTAGATGAGATCTATTTCCTCCGCCTTCAGGATCGGTAGTCTCGCCTTCCTCCGAGGATGTGTATCCCTGGCGCTTGGGAGTAGATTTTCTCATCATCTGCATTTGATTAGCAGTAAACTGTTTATTTATACTGTCTTGTGTCTCTTGCAGATTTTCCAACTCCAGTTGGGTAGTCTGCTCAGAGGCTCTCCGTTCTGCTTCTGCCACTGCCTTTGCTGCTTTTCTTTCTGCTTCTGCATCTGCCGCCGCTGCCTTTCTTTCTACTTCTGCTTCTGCCATAGCCGCCGCCTTTTGTTCCTCTATCCTTCTTTTCTTTATTTGTTCTTCTCGGACTCTAGTGAGGCGGAGTTTTTCATCACATTCAGCTTGGTTTGCAGCTAACATTTCGGCATCGTTTAAGTCCAACACAAGCTTGGTTCCTTCACTATTAGGGGAAAGTCCAGACAGCCGTCTCCTCAACTCTTCGTCTCCTAGGAATCGCTGATAGTCGGACAAATAAATGTCGATAGCGTCTCTAGTTCGCGGTTTCTCGGCGGTCTCTTCGCTTTCCGCTTGAGAAAGGGTGACATCAGTTGGTTCTTCATAGGTTGATCTCTCAGCCAGCTGGGATTTCCACGGGGCCGTTTCCTGTACTTTGAGATCTACCCGATGTAACCAAGTTTTGACAGCAACCTGCAGCGACGTGTCCTGTCTTCTTTTGGAAGTTTCCTCAAAGGCTGAGAGGATTAGTCGAATGCGTAGGGTTCTTTCGCGTACTTGGTATAGCAGCTCTTCCTGCTCTTGAGGTCCTTGAGGTTGTCGAAACAGTTGTTCTTCCAATCGCTCCAAGGAGCCGAAGAATCCCTGCACATATCCTGATGCCGACCTCTTCCAAACAGCTGGATCCATTGTATCTTTTGCCACTCCCATCCTGTGTATATCTTCCCAAGTAGCCTCGGACAGGTCCAACGGGAGTCCGAGTCCGGGAAAGTTCCATTGTAACTCGACAATAGACATTAATTCTTCCCTGGCGTATCCCGCATAATTATCTTGGGTCGCTCGCTTATTCCTCGCCCAGTCGGCTTGATGTTCCTCCACCGCAATGAATATAGTAGTTAGCACTGCAGCAGGCAGGGTAAGAAGGGGGTCCGAGTAGACTGTAACAGCCATCTGCACTCCGCGTTCGGGGGTCAGCTCTACAGTATCCGAACTGCTGGAGCTATCGGGTCGCTGGGAAGTAGGTTCTTGACCAAGATGTTGCTGCGATGGGACAACTGCCTCTTGGTTCCGTTTGACCTGTGCCCGAGTGCCTATGATGGACCTATGGTGGATTAGCCTAGGGTCTGATACTACTGGAGGGATGACCTTTTTTGCAGTAGGAGGTGAGCTGAACTCCTTTCTTAATCGCTCCATACTCCTATCTGAGTCACAGATAGTTGTATCGATCAGACTGTCTGACAGGTTTTGCTGAGTGTCAGACATGTTTAGCTATACAGTTGAATGTCTACTACTATAGTTTCAGTTAAAGCAAGTCTAGTAATTCAGTATGACCGCTGGCCTAGTAATTTATTACCGATACCGTTACTCAGTGTAACGTGATATATATACAATATATTAGAATACCGGTATGCTTATAATATATATATAAGTATTATTACAGACTAGATTTGTCACAGAGTACCGGTATATAATTTTAGCACAAATATATATAAATATATAATAGGCCTATCGTGAATACCGGTATACAGCTGACACTTATAGTATATATAAGTATAATTATGAACTAGAATTAATTACAGAATACCGGTATGATTTCAGCTCGAATTTATAGAAATAAATAGGATAAGCCTATGGTAAGTACCGGTATGTCAATTATTTTTAGAATAATTGAATTTCTGAATATTTTAAGGTTACTTGGTTACTTTAACTTACTTTATTACCGTTATTTAAGCAGTAGTCCAACTGATATTGAGACCTAGTTGTTGTATGGCAGGCCTACTATTTATAAATCGTTTGAGTTGATTTATAATATTTATATACCCGTTTAAAAAGGGTTTTTTATCAATATTTGAAATAAATGTTATTATTTCTGGGGGGTCACTACACAGAAGCTGTGCGCTCTCAGTGAAGTGCTATTTATTTGACACTAAAACTGATAATTCTAATTTACCTAAGTTACTTAATACTACAAATTACTTACGATATGGGTGAGATTAATTCTCTAATTAAACACAACAAAAATATTACGTACGAATTTTTAGGGTAATTTTACAGGAAGTCTACAAACCAGCCTAACAAAGGGTTAGAATTCTGGTTATTACAATGGACAGGGTACTACGGTATTTGAAATAATAAGTAGTAGTAAATATACTGTACTGTCCAGATAGGAAAATACCACCGCCTGACGACCTATAACCGTATCGCTATAGGTACTACGTTATGTATCACGGAGTGTTCCTACCTAGAAGTTAATAGAGCTAACGAATGTGCCTATCAACCACTTTACAACACAAATATACTGCCTACACACTAATTACTTCGGAAAGCACTGTACACTAAACCCTAAATTAGGTACAAGTACCGGTATAACAAATAATCAGTAGTTAAATATACTTGAACAGTTAAAAGAACCACGGCATCTGCTGGAGTGACCGAAGCACAAAGTCACCAGTCTTGTCCTACGCCAAGCAGCCCGTGTAGTACCGGGGTTAATTTAACTATAACGGTATGTATAACAAGCACAATTACTGTAGGAATAAACTTGGGGACATGAATGTTGCGAATAATCGCATAAACTCTGAATAATAAATATTACGCTACCCGTACAGAATACTCAAACAAAATACAAACCAAATGCTGGCAGACTACCACCAAGCCTAAATAAACTACCGTACGTGTAGATTCTGAAATGGTTAGTTAGTATGCATTCTAACACGGTAGTACGACTTATTCTTTAAGAGGGGATTGACCTTACAGCATATGGCTGCCCCAACTTACTAACCGCACTTTATCAGACAAACTCCACACACACAGCAATCTCTTCAGACCTAATAATAGCTAGACAACAATCCAGCCTACAAAATATCTGAGTAATAACTATTACGGTACCTGAACAGACCACACAAACAAACACAGGCTAAAACACTGGCAGACTACGATCAAGCCTAAATAAACTACAGTATATGCAGATTCTGAAACAGTTCGTTAGTATGCGTTCTAACACGGTAGTACGACTTATTCTTTAAGAGGGGATTGACCTTACAGCATATGGCTGCCCCAACTTACTAACGGCACTTTATCAGACAAACTCTACACACGCCGTAATCTCTCCAAACCCAACAACAGTCAGACAGCAGCTCAGCCTACAATTATCTGAACAATCTGAGCAGGGTCACACGCCTTCTGCTCAATATTAGCCTACTAGTAAATAAAACCGACAGAAATAAGTAGAATCTCAAATAAAAATCAGGGCGGCCGTTCCCTGATTAAGTACCAAGACCTACCGGTATACAATAATCAAAATCGAATAATACTAAATGTACTTGTACAGCAGTACCGGTACCGGTGATGACAGTTAGGCCTACTGACCTACAGAAGTACCGGTTCAGGTTTACCGGTCACTACGGTATTTTGCAACCTTATTGCCTACTGCAATAAGATCGTAAACTGTTATTGTTCGCGCTTTTGAAGACCTTTAGCAGTTTAACCTGCCAAAATTTATATGTCTTTTAGTTAATTAAAACACCTTTAGCATACGACAATATTTTATGCTAATAAACAAAACATTACCCGAAGTCAGCCCATGCGCGATCATTCACCCGATGGATCTACACCCGGGAGGCTGAATTCGGCTGCTTAAATTTTATTATTGCAGTGTAAGGTTGCAGTGTAAATCTACTGTATTATTCGATTGATCACTAATAATTAATTTCTGACAGATATTATTGGCTTTCGGGAAATATTAACAGTTCCTTTAGGACGTGGCGCTTTATCTATTTAAACAGAACTAGGACTTATACTAAACGCAACGATACTGCTTATGATTAAAGTATAAGGCGCATTCTTTAGGAAATGCTTTGTTACCAATCACAATCATGCACACTATTCTGCCGACCGTCAGTAAATTTGATCACACATAAAGAGAGCAGCAATTGACTCATGTAGGGTCTGCTAAATAACATTCGATTCAATACACACCACATTAATATAAATCGCAATTGTTATATATAGCCTGTCTCTCTAACCTGTAGTGTATCAAGAAAATTGGGAAATTTGGGTGATTTATCGGTATTCTCCAAAGAGCAATATTTCCATCAACAAATAGATACAATTAATAACTGACGGTAAATAACAGTACAAACAATATGATTAATAGTGAGTTAATTAGATCAGATAAGATTGATTGATTAGGTTGATAACAGTTTATACTTTCGATAATTTAAGCAGTTTTACTAGAGTTCTTCCCAAAAGCCGGTGTTATGGCGAAAAATGGGAACACAACAACAGAATTATATAAAATCATATGACTACCTTACTATACGAGGATACCAACTACCCTTATTCCCCGAAGCTCCCGTCCAACACAGAGGATGAGCAGTGAGATAGGAAAATTCAGTTCAGTAGCTCTGGGATAGGTCAAAATCAACGCCCACTCAAATTCTATTGGCCGATACGGACAGCAGGGCTAAGGCAACCTCCCTAAGCTGGTTGGCCGATCGAACAGAACCCAGATACTCTCGTACAGCCCATCAGCCAATAAGCTGGTAGCTTGCACTATTTTACCTATAGATCCCTTTTTAGAGTATTCAGCGACTGGGGGGAACTGGTTAGCAAAGCAAATGAATCAGTTATCCCACAAAAGCTTTTACAGAATCCCTCTCCCCCTCACAATCTGGCCTCCCTGGTGACCCAGGGTTTGGGTCAGAAAGGTCATCAGGAAAGAGACTCAAAGAATTGTTTGCCGCTCTCTCTCTCCAGTAGGGGGTGAGACAGGCAGCCGGTCAGGAGATATCTGACGCCTGTGAGGCCGATTGTGTCCAGTCATTCCACTGGCCTCTAGTGGCTGGACCTCCGCATTACTAATGTAATCCATAGTGGGGGTTGGGGGGTGCTTTTTTGCCGAGTCAGCTCTCGGGGCAAATACCACACCCTGGTTTGCCATTCCACAGGGTGGGTGTCGCAGTGGAGTCAGATATGAGGCCCATCACCCATATCTACTCTCGCGCACATGACCCACCATTGGCTGTGCAGCTCATCTGCTGGGTCATGCCCTGTACCCCTGCTGCCAGGTGCAAGTCGCAGTGAAGTGCACTCAGAGTGGACATGAGAACACTCTACTCCTGACCAGCCATTGGTAGATCACCATCTGCCTGGCCAGGCCATATACCCCTGCAGCCAAGTATATGGGTCCTTAATCCAGGACCAAGGGCGTCCTTATCCCAGAACGAAGGGCGTCCTAGTTACAGGACCAGATTTGCCCTAGTAAGAGGGTCTATGCAGCTACAGGTGGCACCTCCTTTATGCTGCACGGAGGTGGCAAGTTTTCTTGATCAATGACCTAGAATACCTGACCTGACAGTGTATAGGGTTACAGTGTACTGTAATTCTCTTTGGTCTAAGCGTAACTATTCAGAATATGTTCATGATAAAAGGTTGCTTATAATAGCTGTTTCAGATTGCTATTTCATATCCCAAGAGTTACAAATGGTGAACCAACTAGTACTGTATAATATGTTATATAACGTGTTATAGAGTCGTATATAGTATAATGTCACGGCAATACGCACTTTCTGTATAATAATCCTATATATAAATTTCATACAATAAACAGCATTATTTAATAATTTCCCCATTATGATCAAGGAATTCAGTTTAGTAGGACTCGTAAGTCTTGAGAGGGAAATTCAAATTGAATCCTATTGCGCATAAGTCAGGAGATAAGTTAGGTCATATTACATGTATTACGATATTACAGGTACCTGACCGGTAGTAAAATTAAGTAGGCCACGTACCGTTCGTAATGTCAGAACCCTGTTTGCCTGACAAGCTGACATCATGAGGCTCTAATCTAATGACGATGTGTGGCTACAGGTAAGTCACACGAATAGTCCTGTGTTCGAAGAGTAATCGCGATTCCATGACTCATACTCCGGTTCAGCGGTTGGCTTAATTAATCGCTCATTCCTTTTATAGGCTAATTTATAACCTCTAATAAACTTTTATGAAAGTACAGCGATATTGAGGTATACCGCAGTGTTTCCAAGATTCCTACGTATTCGTGGATGCGAATACATCGCCCCCTGCAAGAGTTTCACAACCGCAACTCTAGTCGGAAACACGACGAGAGAATTCGTTAATCCACCCGGCGATGCTGTCCGCAATACGCCAGATATGGTACAATTTTTTCACAAAACGAAGTTATTACTAGACATGGAACGAGTTGCTGAAATTGAACATCATACTGCGCTATTGAGTCAATGTTCCTTGGAGCAGTTGGAACAAAGGGGTATTTGTATATCAGAACTTGTAATGACGTCTTCGTTTATCGGGCTATTTGGAAGGAAAATAGTTACATTCGGGAGGACTGAATTGGCGTGGAATGATGACAGTGGTAATCTACCTCCACATTCAATCCGCCATGGTGATATTATAGGGGTCGGTATATCTGGTGGATCTATTGAAAGCCACATATCCACAGGGGTTGTGTACAGTAGATCACAAACTGAAATAACATTAGTGTTGGATGGAATATCAAATGATTTGGAAACTTATGATACTTGTTTTCAACTTGTAAAGATATCAAACGATGTTACTCATAAGAGATTAGTGGGTAGTGCCAATCATATGATCAATATATCAGATGGCTCAGCCATAGTTCCTGGGTCTGAGCTGGCTAAGGTTTGCTTTGGAATTTTACAACCCTCAGCTTTTTCTCTGGACATTGATGATTATAATGAGATAAATTTCTGGAACGCATTGCTCAATAAAAGCCAGAAAGATGCAGTGGCATTTGCATTGAACCAAAAAGAGGCTTCCATTATTCATGGCCCGCCTGGGACTGGGAAAACTACTACGATTATTGAACTCATTCGTCAGGAAGTTGACAGGGGGAATAAAGTGTTAGCTTGTGCCCCGTCCAATGTTGCTGTTGACAATATTGCGGAGATGTTGAATGAATGCGGAGTTCGTATTATCCGCATGGGCCACCCTGCTAGGGTTTCTCCCGCTAACCTCGGCGTTTGCTTCGAGGCTATGGTCTCTCAAATTTCTGAATCATTTGTGTTTCAGGCGACGGAAGTCGAAAAAATGCTCCGTCGTAATTCGAGATTATTGTCAGGAGTAAAACTAAAACGTAAAAAAGCAACGAAACTGAAAAGTGAAAATGTTTTTTTGAGATCGTTAAAAAATAAAATAGATCAGCGCAATAAACATTTGGTTTACGAAACTTTATGCGACGCGGATGTAGTTTTGGCGACTTTGTCTGGTTCTTCGCGCGAAGGTCCTCTGAAGGTCCTTCCAGATGATCACTTCGACGTTGTTGTTATAGATGGGTGCGCTCAGGCCTTAGAGGTTGGATGTTGGATCCCACTGAGTGGGACAACACGCTGCGTGTTAGCAGGGGACCATCAGCAACTAGCCCCAACTATAATGAGTGCGGACGCCCGTAGTCAGGGCCTCGGTACCACGTTGATGCAGAGGCTATTGGAGATGCACCCGAATATTAGCAGGATGTTAACCACTCAGTATCGGATGAATGAGTTGATTATGAAGTGGCCTTCACACAAATTCTATGATAACAAGTTAGAAGCCCACAGGAGTGTGGGATCGCATTTATTGTCTCACATCCCAGGTGTTATCGATACAGCAGACACACGAACACCTTTACTTCTCATAGACACTGCGGGATGTGGTACACAGGAAATACAATGCAGTGAGACACTTTCTTTCGGCAATCCGGGAGAAATTAATTTAGTAGCTAGTCATGTGGAATCTCTTGTGCAAGCTAATGTTAATCCTAATGATATCGCTATAATAACTCCCTATAATCTACAGGTTTCTATGCTAACGAGTAAACTTGCAGACAAGTTTCCTGAGTTGGATATTCAAACAGTTGATGGTTTCCAAGGTCGTGAGAAGGAGGTAGTGATACTGTCCCTGGTTCGTTGCAACAGCGATGGAGCAGTTGGGTTTCTGTCGGATGGACGTCGTATTAACGTTTCTATAACCCGAGCTCGCAGACATTTATCTCTTATATGCGATACAAGTACGGTATCCAACTGCGCCATACTTAAATCATTGGTTGATTATATGCTGGATAATGCGGATGTTAGAATTGCCTCTAATGTTCACCAGGATGTTCCACTCAGTGCTGTTGATTAGTATTATTAATTTTTTATTTTTATATCTGGGCCAATATAAACTGCCAGAAAACAGAACGTTATTAATAGTAATTAACATTTTACTGATCCAGGTGATTTTTGTTTGGTTTGTTACACGAACGAGAATAGTGAGTACAGATAACAGAACACTAAAGTACTTTGCAACAAGTACATATGTAGTTTTATTCCAAAGTTTTAGCAAAAATGGAAGATGAAAATCTGTATATGAAACTTCTGTCTAGAAAAAGTATTATATTTGTGGTGCTATTTCTTTCTGGTTTAAGTTTACATTATAGGATCGAACGAAATAAAAAATGGAAACATTTTTTACAAGAATAAAAAAAAATATTAAAGGTTGTGCGTTAATAAATTGTCAGTAATAAATATTAATTTATTGAACGGTTGTTTGATAATCGCTTGGATATTGAAGTTTTACAACACATTTTAATATTATTAATCGATGAGTTGTTTTTATGCCAAAATTAATTTTAATATTGAATTTTAAATAAACTAAAAGTGGCCCTGAATTAAAAAAAAAAATATATGCACCATTTTTAAATTCATTTCCAATGCAATGATAAATACGTCGGGAAAACCCCTGATTATTGGACTGCCTCCTTCGTTTTGGAATTACAGTTACTTCAGAGTTTATTAATGGAATTGACTATCGAGTTTACATTGTATCAATATTATACAGGTTAATCGTACATAGTTAGATATATTAATTATAATTAAAATGTCACGAATGTCCACAATACGTGCAATTTATTAATACAGACTGAGCCATTTGGACTGAGGGATTGTCTCCAGCAACAACCCCTATAACTCTATCTACAGTCTGAGTCGACTTGAATATCAGTTTACGCGAAAACAATGTAGAATTGGCAGTCGGCCGGTGTCGAACCTGAGTTTACCTGTTACGTCCAGTCTCTATGGCCATAAAACACGATAGTTAAGTAATTGCTATCAATTACATTATTGGTATAGTATCGGGAGGCAGTTCTATTGAATACCGTCCCGTCAGTATAGATTATTATGTATATGTATCATAAGGCAATCACTAACAAATGTTACAGGTACCGTTGTGTATAACAAGCACTTTAAGTGAAGATTCACAATGAAAAATTATAAATATATGATAGATATTATGTAATTAACAACAGCATATTATATTGCATTACTTAGTTTCTTTCGTATTCGGTGAAAATACGAAACAACTTGAGACGCATAAATGAGAGGCAATGCGAGAAACTGAAACCACTTTGTTACGAGAAACTGTCGGAACAATATATAATAAGAAACTTTTGTGAACATT
This sequence comes from Nemertoderma westbladi, assembly GCA_032718475.1. NCBI lineage: Eukaryota > Metazoa > Xenacoelomorpha > Nemertodermatida > Nemertodermatidae > Nemertoderma > Nemertoderma westbladi. The sequence continues at coordinate 7,524 of JAUCBJ010000417.1, read as the reverse complement.
TTTATTAGAAAAAGCACAGAATTGGGTGCGGTGAAAAGGGAACAGCCGCAAAAACAGTTAGTTGGATGTAAATCTCAACGCAGAATTAATATATTCTTTAGACTTTAAGGAACCTATTTAGTTCTTCTTTAGTTAGTATTTTATTAATAACTTAACTTAAGGATGTTGTTCCCAGTACTGTCTGTGTTTTTAGACCCACCCGACCCGTTTGTGTATCCAAGCAACCCGTGTACACTACCCTAGGACCCCCTGTCCTGCCTGTTTGTGCAGCAGGTCTACCAAGGTCTCCACCGAGGTCTTCCACTCCCCAACCCGCGCACTCATCTCCCCAATCTGTTCCCTGCTCAGCACTCTCGGCTGCACCCACGAGATATAAACCTTCCCGTCTACCTGATCGATAGACCCCTTAACTAAACCGAGAGACAGCGCGCGCATAACCAGTATCTCTACGTGGTCTTCGGCGACCTGGCAGACAGCGGAGATCTCGGAGAAAGTGAGAACGCGATGGTTAGCTGGGCGAGTGAAGGACAACTCTACGAGGGCCATCAGACGGATCTTCTGCGTTAGAAACACAGAGGATTTCTCTAGATCGATCTGTTTCGATAAAGAGGAATGAAGTTCGTTGAATCTTCGAATGTTCCCCGAGTTAAACGCGAAGAGAAGATCAACGAGCCACTGGTTCTCCGTTGCGACGAGCGACTCGAGGATCGGATGCGCTAAGAGTTCCCCGAAGTTGTAGATGCCCCGGGCGAGGAGGGCCGCGAGTCCCACGTGGAACGCGCGTTCCTTGCGTTCCTCAGTTCCGATCTCGGCGAGGTCCTTGCAGCCCAGGTACCGCAGCGAGTCGGTGTAGAACCCCGCGTGGTCCCCCGTCATCTTCGAGTAGGTGCTGCTCGTATCGTAGAAGTGCGCGTGGATCGGTGTCAGTCCATCCTCGTTGTCTAGGATACTTCGCGCCTCCGCAATGTGTTCCTAAGTGGGATTATATAATAATTATTAAATTGTTTTAATTACACAATTATTTTAAAAGACAGTCATATTTCCATACCTGACATATTTTTATTTATTTATTATGTAACGGATATGAAAGACTTTTGGTGTCTATACTGATATACAAATAATATGACAACGCCATATCGTTCCCTGAACTTTTATATAAAACCAAACAATCAGTAATTTAAGCCTAAGGTACGCTGGTATGCTGCTGATGTAGCATAATAATAAAATAATAGGAAGAATAATCAAAATATATAAAATATGATTGGGCTCTTCCTATCAAACTGTACTATGATATTAATAATAATATCATAACAGCTTAACAATGGTAAACCCAATCGAATAAATCTATATTTTAAAATTACCAGACAGCCAGCTGCCCAGATTGGTCAGTTGGACATAGTTAATTCTAATTGAGGAGTACATCTATTATTATTCTTAAAATTTTTGTACATAAACAGCCAGTGGAATCCGGACCAAAATTAATTTTTTCATTTATTCATATAAATATCATATAAAGGGCGTTCAGAACAGAACAGCATTGATTGATCCACCCTGATAGGCACTGCGGAACTTTGTACTCTCATTGATTGATCCACCCCGATATGCACTGCGGAACTGTGTACTTTCATTGATTGATCCACCCTGATAGGTACTGCGGAACTGTGTACTGGCATTGATTGATCCACCCTGATAGGCACTGCGGAACTGTGTACTGGCATTGATTGATCCACCCTGATAGGCACTGCGGAACTGTGTACTTTCATTGATTGATCCACCCTGATAGGTACTGCGGAACTGTGTACTGGCATTGATTGATCCACCCTGATAGGCACTGCGGAACTGTGTACTGGCATTGATTGATCCACCCTGATATGCACTGCGGAACTGTGTACTGGCATTGATTGATCCACCCTGATAGGCACTGCGGAACTTTGTACTCTCATTGATTGATCCACCCCGATATGCACTGCGGAACTGTGTACTGGCATTGATTGATCCACCCTGATATGCACTGCGGAACTGTGTACTGGCATTGATTGATCCACCCTGATAGGCACTGCGGAACTGTGTACTGGCATTGATTGATCCACCCTGATAGGCACTGCGGAACTGTGTACTGGCATTGATTGATCCACCCTGATAGGCACTGCGGAACTGTGTACTGGCATTGATTGATTCACCCTGATAGGCACTGCGGAACTGTGTACTGGCATTGATTGATCCACCCTGATAGGCACTGCGGAACTGTGTACTGGCATTGATTGATCCACCCTGATATGCACTGCGGATCTGTGTACTGGCATTGATTGATCCACCCTGATAGGCACTGCGGAACTGTGTGCTGGCATTGATTGATCCACCCTGATAGGCACTGCGGAACTGTGTACTGGCATTGATTGATCCACCCTGATATGCACTCCGGAACTGTGTACTGGCATTGATTGATCCACCCTGATAGGCACTTCGGAACTGTGTGCTGGCATTGATTGATCCACCCTTATATGCACTGCGGAACTGTGTACTGGCATTGATTGATCCACCCTGATATGCACTGCGGAACTGTGTACTGGCATCGATTGATCCACCCTGATAGGCACTGAGGAACTGTATACTAGCATCGATTGATCCACCCTGATAGGCACTGCGGAACTGTGTACTGGCATCGATTGATCCACCCTGATAGGCACTGCGGAACTGTGTACTGGCATTGATTGATCCACCCTGATATGCACTGCGGAACTGTGTACTGGCATTGATTGATCCACCCTGATAGGCACTGCGGAACTGTGTACTGGCATTGATTGATCCACCCTGATAGGCACTGCGGAACTGTGTACTGGCATTGATTGATCCACCCTGATAGGCACTGCGGAACTGTGTACTGGCATTGATTGATCCACCCTGATAGGCACTGCGGAACTGTGTACTGGCATTGATTGATCCACCCTGATAGGCACTGCGGAACTGTGTACTGGCATTGATTGATCCACCCTGATAGGCACTGCGGAACTGTGTACTGGCATTGATTGATCCACCCTGATATGCACTGCGGAACTGTGTACTGGCATTGATTGATCCACCCTGATAGGCACTGCGGAACTGTGTACTGGCATTGATTGATCCACCCTGATATGCACTGCGGAACTGTGTACTGGCATTGATTGATCCACCCTGATAGGCACTGCGGAACTGTGTACTGGCATTGATTGATCCACCCTGATAGGCAGTGCGGAACTGTGTACTGGCATTTATTGATCCTCCCTGATAGGCAGTGCGGAACTGTGTACTGGCATTGATTGATCCACCCTGATAGGCAGTGCGGAACTGTGTACTGGCATTGATTGATCCACCCTGATAGGCACTGCGGAACTGTGTACTGGCATTGATTATTCCACCCTGATAGGCACTGCGGAACTTTGTACTCTCATTGATTGATCCACCCTGATAGGCACTTCGGAACTGTGTGCTGGCATTGATTGATCCACCCTGATATGCACTGCGGAACTGTGTACTGGCATCGATTGATCCACCCTGATAGGCACTGCGGAACTGTGTACTGGCATTGATTGATCCACCCTGAGAGGCACTGCGGAACTGTGTACTGGCATTGATTGATCCACCCTGATAGGCACTGCGGAACTGTGTACTGGCATTGATTGATCCACCCTGATATGCACTGCGGAACTGTGTACTGGCATTGATTGATCCACCCTGATAGGCACTGCGGAACTGTGTACTGGCATTGATTGATCCACCCTGATAGGCACTGCGGAACTGTGTACTGGCATTGATTGATCCACCCTGATATGCACTGCGGAACTGTGTACTGGCATTGATTGATCCACCCTGATAGGCACTGCGGAACTGTGTGCTGGCATTGATTGATCCACCCTGATATGCACTGCGGAACTGTGTACTGGCATTGATTGATCCACCCTGATAGGCACTGCGGAACTGTGTACTGGCATTGATTGATCCACCCTGATAGGCACTTCGGAACTGTGTACTGGCATTGATTGATCCACCCTGATAGGCACTGCGGAACTGTGTACTGGCATCGATTGATCCACCCTGATAGGCACTGCGGAACTGTATACTAGCATCGATTGATCCACCCTGATAGGCACTGCGGAACTGTGTACTGGCATCGATTGATCCACCCTGATAGGCACTGCGGAACTGTGTACTGGCATTGATTGATCCACCCTGATATGCACTGCGGAACTGTGTACTGGCATCGATTGATCCACCCTGATAGGCACTGCGGAACTGTGTACTGGCATTGATTGATCCACCCTGATAGGTACTGCGGAACTGTGTACTGGCATCGATTGATCCACCCTGATAGGCACTGCGGAACTGTGTACTGGCATTGATTGATCCACCCTGATATGCACTGCGGAACTGTGTACTGGCATCGATTGATCCACCCTGATAGGCACTGCGGAACTGTGTACTGGCATTGATTGATCCACCCTGATAGGTACTGCGGAACTGTGTACTGGCATTGATTGATCCACCCTGATAGGTACTGCGGAACTGTGTACTGGCATCGATTGGTCCACCCTGATAGGCACTGCGGAACTGTGTACTGGCATTGATTGATCCACCCTGATATGCACTGCGGAACTGTGTACTGGCATCGATTGATCCACCCTGATAGGCACTGCGGAACTGTGTACTGGCATTGATTGATCCACCCTGATAGGCACTGAGGAACTGTGTACTGGCATTGATTGATCCACCCTGATAGGCACTGCGGAACTGTGTACTGGCATTGATTGATCCACCCTGATAGGCAGTGCGGAACTGTGTACTGGCATTGATTGATCCACCCTGATAGGCAGTGCGGAACTGTGTACTGGCATTGATTGATCCACCCTGATAGGCAGTGCGGAACTGTGTACTGGCATTGATTGATCCACCCTGATAGGCACTGCGGAACTGTGTACTGGCATTGATTGATCCACCCTGATAGGCACTGCGGAACTGTGTACTGGCATTGATTGATCCACCCTGATAGGCACTGCGGAACTGTGTACTGGCATTGATTGATCCACCCTGATAGGCAGTGCGGAACTGTGTACTGGCATTGATTGATCCACCCTGATAGGCAGTGCGGAACTGTGTACTGGCATTGATTGATCCACCCTGATAGGCAGTGCGGAACTGTGTACTGGCATTGATTGATCCACCCTGATAGGCACTGCGGAACTGTGTACTGGCATTGATTGATCCACCCTGATAGGCACTGCGGAACTGTGTACTGGCATTGATTGATCCACCCTGATAGGCAGTGCGGAACTGTGTACTGGCATTGATTGATCCACCCTGATAGGCAGTGCGGAACTGTGTACTGGCATTGATTGATCCACCCTGATAGGCAGTGCGGAACTGTGTACTGGCATTGATTGATCCACCCTGATAGGCAGTGCGGAACTGTGTACTGGCATTGATTGATCCACCCTGATAGGCAGTGCGGAACTGTGTACTGGTATTGATTGATCCACCCTGATAGGTACTGCGGAACTGTGTACTGGCATTGATTGATCCACCCTGATAGGCACTGCGGAACTGTGTACTGGCATTGATTGATCCACCCTGAGAGGTACTGCGGAACTGTGTACTGGCATTGATTGATCCACCCTGATAGGCAGTGCGGAACTGTGTACTGGCATTGATTGATCCACCCTGATAGGCACTGCGGAACTGTGTACTGGCATTGATTGATCCACCCTGATAGGCACTGCGGAACTGTGTACTGGCATTGATTGATCCACCCTGATAGGCACTGCGGAACTGTGTACTGGCATTGATTGATCCACCCTGATAGGCACTGCGGAACTGTGTACTGGCATTGATTGATCCACCCTGATAGGCACTGCGGAACTGTGTACTGGCATTGATTGATCCACCCTGATATGCACTGCGGATCTGTGTACTGGCATTGATTGATCCACCCTGATAGGCAGTGCGGAACTGTGTACTGGCATTGATTGATCCACCCTGATATGCACTGCGGATCTGTGTACTGGCATTGATTGATCCACCCTGATAGGCAGTGCGGATCTGTGTACTGGCATTGATTGATCCACCCTGATAGGCAGTGCGGAACTGTGTACTGGCATTGATTGATCCACCCTGATAGGCAGTGCGGAACTGTGTACTGGCATTGATTGATCCACCCTGATAGGCACTGCGGAACTGTGTACTGGCATTGATTGATCCACCCTGATAGGCACTGCGGAACTGTGTACTGGCATTGATTGATCCACCCTGATAGGCACTGCGGAACTGTGTACTGGCATTGATTGATCCACCCTGATAGGCACTGCGGAACTGTGTACTGGTATTGATTGATCCACCCTGATAGGCACTGCGGAACTGTGTACTGGCATTGATTGATCCACCCTGATAGGCACTGCGGAACTGTGTACTGGCATTGATTGATCCACCCTGATATGCACTGCGGAACTGTGTACTGACATTGATTGATCCACCCTGATAGGCACTGCGGAACTTTGTACTCTCATTGATTGATCCACCCCGATATGCACTGCGGAACTGTGTACTGGCATTGATTGATCCACCCTGATAGGCACTGCGGAACTGTGTACTGGCATTGATTGATCCACCCTGATAGGCACTGCGGAACTGTGTACTGGCATTGATTGATCCACCCTGATATGCACTGCGGAACTGTGTACTGACATTGATTGATCCACCCTGATAGGCACTGCGGAACTTTGTACTCTCATTGATTGATCCACCCCGATATGCACTGCGGAACTGTGTACTGGCATTGATTGATCCACCCTGATAGGCACTGCGGAACTGTGTACTGGCATTGATTGATCCACCCTGATAGGCACTGCCGAACTGATCGTAGCGACTCATTTCACGTCCTTTATCAACTTATCAACTTGATTCGTTTTTTTTTTCAATTTTTTTCATTCCAGAATAATCCCATAATATTGTGTGATTGTTAAAACTTTATCCATGAATTCGTAATTGTATTACAATCATTACCAAAAATTATTACCGAAAATACGTTACAAATCATTACAATTTGTAATGGATTGTAACGCATTTTTCGTAATAATTAGTTTAATGGATGTTTATTGAATTGAATACAAAATATTTCCGAATATAATAAAAGGAATTACAATAATTATAAATATTGTAATAATTGTATTTCATTCACATTATTACATATTATATTTAATTAATTTATCTCTAATAGAACTGCTAACTGCTAGAATTACTTTCTGTTTTCGACTATAAAATTGTCCACAAGCTAGCGTTACGTTACTACAAGGGGGGAAGGGGGGGGGGTCAAAAACACATGTTACTATGTGTTACAAGGGGTGGGGGGGGGGGGGGTGGGTCAAAAAATGACGTTACGTAATATGTGAACAGCCCCTTACTGCCTTAAAAAAGTTACGTAATCAAATGTGAAACCGGAATGTAATTCAGTAACGGTAATTCAGTAATTAATTAACATAGACAGATATTATTATTATT
>JAUCBJ010000416.1:0-49429 GCA_032718475.1 Nemertoderma westbladi | reverse complement strand
ACCTAGTTGTGACATACTAAATTCCATTCCCATCATTGATGCTGCTAATTCTCCTTGTACTAGACGTAATACATCCCTGTCACCAATAATACACAACGGTGGTTGGGTATTACTTACATTCATTGGCTTATCCAATTCGTGGAATTCAGATCTCCCCACCTTTCACCAAACAATCACTCATACCTGACATTCTTGAATACCATCATTAGGTAGACAGCAACGGACAGCAGTAGTTACTGGAATCACTGTAGACAGTTACTACTAACGGAGAGACCGGAATTGCATAAAGGCTTCTGCGATACCCATTTTCTTTAGCAGGGCGTTTTAATTTGTTAAAAAAAAGCCACCCAGCGGGAGCAAAAGTCATCACATCTCCCAACAATAGTCAAATTATTTATTCTCTAGGTGGCGCAAGTAGAAAATACCGATAACAATTAATTCTTTGCTTTACAGGAATAATATTTAGTAAAAATCTATTTGTAGCTACTATACCTATCTTGTATAAGAGATTCTATTGACTTAAGGGGGGGTACACCATTTTCGGACAACTCTTCGATTTATCACTCTCAGCGTTTCAAAATTGTTTGGTTTTGGCTAAAATTTGGCATATAGATGCCTAAGATGCTATTCTACATGACAAGTCAGAAAATTTTTTTTTACGCTATTTAATATTAGTTAATACTAGTTGACAACAAAAAAAACTTGGTTGCGCTTAAAACCCTAAGGCTTTTATAGTTTTGAACCTAATCACATGAAAGTTTTTTTATATGATAGATCAAAGATGGGGCAACATAACTATCAGGCGAAATTTTGTTAAAATAATTCTGCACCGCTAGGTGGCGCTGCAAATTTATGCAAATTTTTAGGTTTTTTATAAATATTATTAAATTTTATTAACAAAAAATTTCGAAAAGTTGTCTGATACTTTTATGCAGGGTGGCTATCTAGACACCCACAGGAAGTTTCAGACTAATTACTCAAAAATTGTAGAAGTAGTAGGGTTTTGAAGTTGACAATTTCATGAAAAAAATATTTGAAGATAATCAACCTTTCATTATACATAGTAATAGTAATTTCAATAGGATTCCCTAAATGAAAATTTAGATAACATGAAAACTAAAAGACCTATTACATAGCGGTTTTCAGATTTGGAAACACCATTCAAGGGTGCATTATAATAGACCATAAAAAAAATTTCGACATATTTTGGACCAAAATGGTGTACCCCCCCTTAACATCATGTCAAGATCAGACACTGAGACCAAGCCATCTGATCGACGTCCACCACCTGTAACTGTCCTTATTACTGAAATTCCCCCGAGTATGAATGTAGCTTGTTCCGGTACAGTAGCACCGCGAGACTTGCGCACAGACTCGGAAGATTCCAACAAGGGTGAAGGCATGGACACCATATCACGGCACCTATAGCATTACATAGCTATAGTAGGAGAGGCTGAACTACGTAGAAGGTTAAAGGGCCAAGCCCCCTCTAGCCCAGAATCCATGGCAGTTCTAGAAGGAATAGTAGCCGAGCGAGACATGCAAGCACAGACAGAAGGGCATGCAGCTGAAAGGGAAATATTAGAAATGGAATTACAATTAGACACTAGTCAGAAACGTAATAAACTAAAGCTAGAACTAGCTAAAGAAACAGCTAGATTGCAGTTGGAAGCTGACCAGCAGGAATTAGCTTTGCGGGATCTAATAGCACTAAAACGGTTAAGTGAAAATCAGCGCAAGGAAAAGTTAGGTTCGAACCGAGGATGAGATAGACCAAATAGAGGGACTTATGCTTCGACCGATGCTAGTGAAGGTGGTAGATACTCTCGGGGCAGACGAAAGAGAGCTGTTAGAGTATCACTGCTGGACCTGCCTCCATATGATAGAGACAGGATACCCCCAGAGCCGACTGATTTAAGCCACCCGAGATCGCAGGATTCACGGCCCCCCTGGGTAGGTTACAGGAGGAAGACGAGACGAATGATCCTGGTTTCAAAATCTACATAGATACACGGGAACGGAAGCCATCCCAGATGGTAGCACCCCCATCATGTAGTGTATCAGCCGAGCCGATTGACCCAGTAGTAGTCCCCCACTCAACTACAGCGGCAACCCCTTTCCGCAATAGAGATATTATACCTCCAATAGGCCCCATCTCGAACCATATTCCTCGTATGGGTTGCCCAGAACCACCCAAGCCTAACTACCGGTGTTCGCGCTTTCAGACCTTTAGCAGTTTAACCTGCCAAATTTGGATGTCTTTTAGATGATAGATAGTCTTTAGCCTATAACAAGTATTTGATACACTACATTAGTCGAATCCAGTCTATGCGCGATCATTCACCCGCTGGATATACCCGGGAGACTGGATTCGGAAGCCTAACCGTATTGCGGGGTAGGCCTACTGTATTATTCGACTGATCGCAATATATATAATCTCTGACAAATATTATTCACTTTCGGGAAATATTAACAGTTCCTTTAGGACGTGGCGCTTTAAATATATAAACAGAGTTATGACTTAAACTATACACAACGGGATGGCTATAGATTCACGTATATGGCGCATTCTTTAGGAGATGCTTCGTTATCAATCACAATCATACACAATACTGCACAATGCTGCACACTAATCTGCCGACCTTCACTAATTTTAGTCACATATAAGGAGAACAACAGACAATACGTGTAGGGCCTATAAAATAGCATTAGATTCACTTCAAACCACTTAATGTAAGTCGCAATCGTTATATGTATCCGGTCTCTCTAACCTTTAGTATATCAAGAAGATTGGGGTGTCTGATTGTTTATCAGTATTCCGAATATAATATTCCATCAACAAATATAATGAATAACCGACAGTAAATAGCAGTACAAAGTTTAAGGTATGAATGGTTAGTTAAGTATGATAACGGATTGAGTGACTGAGATAACGGATATACGTTCTATAATTAAGCCTACTAATGTTGATGCTAAAGACTGAAACACGGAGGTTCCACGCCGGTGTTGTAGGCTGTGGACAAATCACATACTGACTCACTTCCCTAGTTTCTATATACAATCCCCAACACAGAGGCAAAAAACGCTCTGATTGGTCAACCGAACAAAGAGAGAACAAAGAACAAAGAGATGTTCCACGTGGCAATATCAGCTGTTAGCCGTCGTCATGGTATCTACACTGTTTCAACAGGATCAGGCGTATTGCGTCATAGAATTGCTAATCATGTCCGCTAAAGTACACATACAGAAGAAATGGCTTTTATGTCCTCTAAAACAACAATACAGTAAGGACACGGCCTTTTATGCCAGTTAAACCAACTACAGAGTACTTTACGGGGAAAATAACCGGCTAATTACGCAAAAGCCTTTACACCGCTCCCAGAAAATGGGATTTAAGTCTATAAAATATAACAAATCACAGTTTTTAAAATATAAAAATACTCTAAACAGTTAGTCTTTCTTACGAGGACGGCGTTTACGCAGTTTTTTGAGGCTAACAAGAGTCCTTTTCTCTTTGGGGGGAGCCACTTTACTAGGAGGGCTATAAATCCTGGGTGAAGGGTGCAATATGATTGCATCAGAAGGTGTAGGATTATGGTCGGGGTATCCGCCGTTTCGATATGCTTCCTGTAGGTAGCTGGATACGTTCATCCAAAAACTCTCGCAGAGAATAGGGTCGTCCAAGTTCGATAACTTCTTAGAGATTCTGGATTTCCCGATCGAACTGAGATAAAGTTACTTTGTTTACCGCTTGGACCTGCTAATGCAATTTACGTTTATCTGAACAAGCGTAAGTTCCTTTTCTGATCTTTGTAGAATAGCATCTAACTCATTTGGTACAACGCTCTCCGCCACTCTGGTGACAGGTTATATCGTGTTAAGCCGGGACGATGGTAAGGGTTAAACGGCGATATTAAATGTCCGCGTCCCAATCCGACTAGGTCGGATGGGCTAATATCTAGGAAGCCCACCACCGGGTGCCACCGACTAATTGTTCAGGTAACACTAGATCTTTGAGTAGTGAGTACAGCTCGGGAGGATCCGTCATACTAATGGGATCAAGAGTCTGAGGTCTCACTAGGGAATGAGGAGGTCTGATCGAGTATTCCGAAACTCTGATCATTGGTTTATTTAAGGATCGTCTGAGTCGAACGAGCGTAGGTGATATGTCAAACAAATTTCGCTCGAAACTCCCGCCAGTATAGCGAGTAAAACCGTGTTTAGTGCAACGTCTCCGCGGATGTTTAGGTCTTTCCGTTTGTTGGTTGGGTCTAGGGCATTCATTGCAATAATACCAAAGACGCACGTCTTGTAGGGGAAACGCGAGTGATCTTTCTCCAGCTTACAATATTCCTCCATCTGTTCGAAGCTATCCGGTACAACAGGTAGCGGTCGATCGGCGGTAAGATACATCCTAGTGGAATAGAGCCGTTTGAGTTCTACCCTGCGGTCATGATGTATACCTTGAGGATATCGAGTTTCTAGATTCTGTTGACTGGTAATATCGAGATAGGTTTCTCTCAAGAATTCCCAGTATTTGGTGAAGTCGCTGCGTTTATCCGGCTCTTCAACATCTGCACTTTCGAGTCGGTTTCGAATAGAATTTTCGTGTTCGAGTCTCAGTTTATCGTTCCGCTTCCGCTGGGTATGATATTTAAATAAAACCATTTCCCTTTTGGTGTCTATATCGTTCGTATCGTGTAGGTCGATAGGATGACCAGTAGTTAAGAAGTCCATATACGTACCATTACGATGCGTATAGCGAGCGGTGAATTTTCTATAGTCCAATTCACGCGTAAGTTGTTCCTGGGATATTGGCGGTTCGATATAACGACCATCGTCCTCCGTAGTAGTTGGACCAGCGTCGCCGCGTATCAAGCTATCAACAAACGCTTGTAAAGGTAGAGTATATCGCTCCCTGATACCAAGATCATCTTCTATCAACTCAATCATATTTGCTATATAAGTTTATCCATATTATAATGAGTTTATATTTAGGCGAGCGGGCGTCGCTGCCTACCCCTCTCTGCCCCCGGACAGTGCGAGATCCTCAGCGCTGATGTATTTTCGTCGATGTGCCTATTGCCAACGTCGTAGCTGCACAACGACTACAACAACCAGCACAAGTCACTCCACCGTCCGTCCCAAAGGCTTAGATATACTTCAGGTTCTTACTGGAGAGTTAGGGCTACTTTCACAATTGCGACTCGCTACTGTAAACACACCTTAGTAGTAACATTCACCTACAAACGCACAAATTCCACGTAACTGTCACAAATGGTACACATTCTATCACACATTCGGGTCATTTGTCCGTTAGTCAAGTGCCTTCCAGAATGTCACGTTGTTATTATGTATCCTTGGATACTAGCGGTGTGCTATTTATTCCGTATGCTATTCAATGGGCAAGCTTTTTATTGTTCTTTTAACTCACTTCTAATTCTAGCGTGGTTGTTGCTATGGTGACATTATGGAAAGCTAGCAGTAGAATTAGGGTAATTCTCAGGCATACAGATCTGGGATGCTATTTAATAGTAAGTCTTTAATGGTCGCACACTAATACACTTAATAGGTGAATCTCCGCTCCCATGATCTATTAATTAATGGAATTTTGGGAATATTATAAATTGTATAAAAATGACAATTTATTAAATTCATTGAAATATATGAATTTAAATTTATTCCCGTAAATTTTATTATTTAATGTTAAATAGACACAATTTTATTCCAGAACGTGTCTGGGGACTGGGATCCTTGATTCTAGGAATTTTGTCTTTTTAAGAGTATCGGTAAGTGCTACGATATCTTAATCGACTAGAATTTTAAAGGATCTGATATTTGACAGATTTTGTAAATATTAATAATTAATATTTAGGATGGGCACCAGTTTATTCCAGAACTTGTCTGGGGACGTTAACCACTGATTCTAGAATTTGTCTTTCAAGTATATCGGTGGGTGCCGCGATATCTTAATCGACTAGAATTGCAGATGGTCAAAGGGTTTAACAGATTTATTTTGCGTTTTACGCTACTGTTAAAGGGACATCACGCTACTATATGTATTATTTAATATACGGTATGAGAGCAATATCGCACGAAGCAATGTCAGTGTGAAGAGGCAAGTCGTTTCCAAGGTCTACCCAGAGCTTGGTTTAGCCGAGACACGAGGATCTGAACTTTGCATTCCTAATACTCTGCCTACCAATAATACTTGAATATAGTAGTGGCTTTATTGTACTTTAATAAGTACGGATATTTCATCTTACTGTAGTCACGTATTTATAATATGATACGGACAGTAAGGAAAGAGAAAAAGAATTATTTCTCGCCGTCGCACTAAATATATAATATGTAAGTAATTAACTAATAAACGCGAATATATATTGCACTAATCTACTAAATAATCGCTAAAATAACATTCTACTAAATAAAATTAAAAAAAACGATTATAATGAAATTACATAATAATACATACATAATATAAAAGAATAAAACAAATACAAATACAAATATAGTCATACACCCACTCCAGCCGTTGTTAAGTTGGGGAGTCCCTAGATGTTTGTTGGATTAGGGAGGAGGTCGTGGGAAGAGTATCTTGCCTCCCATAGTTTCCGGAGAGTTCTCTGTCTCTTTCCAGTAAACATAAGCGACCAACTGGGCGATTGAGCTGCTGTGTCTCGAAGACAATTCCCGGTTTCTTGAAGTTACGTCGCATGACGACGAGTTCTACCGATCGCACCAAACCGTCATCCGAGATGTGAGTCTCGATGATACGACCTGTCTGCCACCGCTTACGTGGAAGATCTACATCCACAATAAGAACCATGTCTCCAGCGCTGACGTTTTCTTGCTGCGCAAAGCACTTAGTTCGAAGTTGTAGCATGGGCAGATAATGTTTTTCGAAATGGTCAGCGAAACGACGGGATAACAACTGCATGAGTTGCCAAGTTTGCCGGCAGTATTCGTCTCCGTCTGTGATTTCCGATTGTGGGAGCATGGCTACAGGTTTCTTTAGTAGGAAATGCGCGGGTGTTAGCGCTTCCAGGGAATCGGGACTCGATGAGACTGGTCTCTCGTTGAGATAGGCGGCGATTTCCTCCATTAACGTCCGCAAAAGTTCGTCGGTGAGATACGCGCGGCAAGGCACTATAAAGTGAAATGCTGTCTTCACACTTCTTATTAATCTCTCCCAACTTCCTCCCCACCAAGGGGCGTCGGCGGCGTTGAAGGTCCAGCTAGACGCTGTTACTCGTAGCTGATCGTCCACCTGTCTTTGGTTCCAATCTTTGACGTAAGCTTTGATTTCATTGTTGGCACCAATGAAGTTTGTTCCCTTATCAGATCTCATCGTGTTACTAGTGCCAAAGCGAGCGATCTGTCGTCGTAAGCTTAATAGAAAGCTGTTGGTAGATAAATCGTTCACCATGTCGAGATGGATAGCTCTACAAGTCATACAAACAAAGATGACACACCATCTCTTGACTATAGTCCTAGCACGATATACTTCAATAGGGCCAAATAAATCCACACCGGTATTAGTAAAGGGTGGTTCATAGAAGCTTACTCGTTCCCTAGGTAATTCTGCCTCTCGCTGTGTTAAAGGCCTACTGAATGCTTTCCTACAGGGTATGCAGTTCCTAAGAACTTGGTTCAGAGCTCTACGGGGTTTATAAAAATAATAGCGAGTTCGAATTTCGCTAAGAACTCGTTCCCTACCAGCATGATAAAGTTTGCTGTGAACGTCTACAATCATCTTGACTTGTATTTCTAATGAGTATGGGAAACTTAGTGTCAAAGGATAATGGAGCATTCGTTAATCTTCCTCCAACACGTATCAACCCATCTATCATTGTGCTAGAGAAACGATCCCTTAAGCGCATCTGTGGATTTCTCAACAACAGGAAATACTTATCGGAATCCTCATAGCATTGCAGGAGTCTCAGCATCTGCTTGTTGGTTTCTTCATGCTCCTGATAACTGATCTTCTCCTTCAGAAACCTGTCGGGTATCTTATATTTGGGAAGATCTTTAATAACATGGACCTGCACTGATGTTATTGGAGCGGTATCACCTTTGGCCTTCATCCCGGAGTAGTGATGGTGAAAACATCTCTTTAAATATGTAACGGCCTTACAGAGCTGATTCCAGGAACTGTAGTGATGTATCGCTCTCTGCAGAAGAGGTGAGAGTCCTTGCGAGACGTCTGGTATTCCAGATTTCCAATCCTTCTCACGGATTTCCACAACAAGTTTATTTGTGGCTGTGGGTTTCTGATCCAAAGCGTCGTCTCCGGAAATATGTAGTACAGACAGATCTACCATGGGTTTGAATAACTTCGATTTACTCGCCCGAGTTTTAGGTTTGACTTTCTCCGCTCCCTTGGCTTGTCTAATCTCTGTGGTAGTAAGATGAGGAGGCCATTCTTCTTCTTCTTTGTAAAGGAAGTCGGGTCCACCTAACCAGTCTGGAGTGTCTACCAGTTCTTGTGGAGTTGCTCCCCTGGAGGCGATGTCTGCTGGATTAATCGTTCCGGGGAAATGTCTCCATTGATCCATCGTTGTGCGACTGAGTATAATGGCTACTCTGTTGGTAACGAAGACGCTGAACTGACAGACTTCATTGGTTATATACTCCAACACGAGTAAAGCGTCGGACCAATAGACAGTTTTCTCCAGTGGATAGTCGATCTGTTCTGTTACATTCCGGCCGATGGCTGTAGCGTATAGCGCCGCCTTTAACTCCGCTCGAGGAACTTTCAACTTGTTGTTTATCAGTGCCTTAGAGGTAACCAAGGCAACTTTGATTCCGTCCGGAGTTTCCACCCTTAGGTAGGCTACTATACCTATTCCCATATCGCTGGCGTCTCCAAACATATGGAGTTGATAGGAATACGTAGGGAGAACATGACCAAAATATGAACGGGAAATTATAAAGTTCTCGATGGCTGGTAGAGAATCTTCCCATTTCATCCACTTCTTTAACAATTCTCCCTTAAGTGGATCATCCCATGAGTGGTTTTCAAGCCACATTTGTTGTACTAAACTCCGAGCAATCAATATAACTGGGCTAATAAATCCCAATGGATCGAAATAAGTGCTCAGGATACTTAAACAAATCCGTTTAGTCCGAACTGGATTATCTCGCTGTTTTAGTTGGAAAAACAGGATATCTCTTTCGGTGTCCCATTTCAAACCAAGGGTCTTAGTTTCTGGGAGATCATCTTTTATTAGATCCAGGTCTTTCGCTCCTCGATCTTCTACCGGGATCGACTCCAGAAACTCACGGGAGTTGCTGGTGAATTTAGTTAATCGAAATCCACCTCTTTTTAAGCACTCTACCGTTCCTTTAGCGACATCAATGGCTTCTTCGACTGATGGAAGGGACTTTAGATTGTCGTCCATGTATATATCTCGCTTGATGTTGTCAATCACCTCTTTAGAGAAGGCGTCTCGGTTGTCATCCGCAGTGGTGCGCACCACGGAACAGGCGTTTGAAGGGCTCGAGATTATCCCAAAAGCCTGGATGGTCATCCAGTACTCCACCGGTTTCTGGTTGAGGTCTCCTTCAGGCCACCACAGAAATCGTAGGCTGTCTCGATCCCTATCCAGCGCCTTGACTTGTAAGAACATGCCTTCTATATCTGAGGCGAAAGCAATTGAATATTGTCTTAATCTTAAGAGTATTCCCAACAAGGATTGGAGTAAGTTGGGTCCGGGTAACAATTCAGAATTAAGGGATTGGCCCATATAGAGGGCGGAGCCGTCAAACACCACTCGTACTTCATGGGGTTTACCGGGTTTGGGAACATAATGGTGAGTTACATAATACGTTCTCTCAGTTATAGGTGTTTCTTCCGGTACTAGCTCCGCATATCCCTTGCTAATAAATTTCTTCAACTGCGTTTGATACATTTCTTTAGCTGAAGAATTTGCCGTAAGGCGTCAATGTAGTTGAGCAATTCTTTTCTCCGCCAAGGGTCTGTTGTTTACGAACTTTGGTTCTCGCTTTCGGAAAGGTAGACCGATCTCATATCTACCTTGATCTTTAAGAAAACGTGTAGTTGTCTCTTGGATCTGCTTGGCTCTTTCTTCCTCTACCGATAGGGCCTTATCGTAGGAATTGGGCTCTACAGCCTCTTGAGTAAAGAATCGTACGGCATGTTCATCCCGAGTCTTGGCATTATATCGTTCAATGACGTCATTAAGTTCGTCGTTATAGTCGTCTCGTTCTGATGGAAGAAGGAGCTGACATAAGTTCACTTGGTTTTGCCAAGTCTCGTTTTCCTTAAGGAGATCGATGGTATTCTCCTCATCGAAAAGTTGGTGGACATTGTCATTATCTGAGGAGTATGGTGTTCCCTCAGTTAGATCATCTAACTCACTGCCCTCGACTTCCCATTCTCTCACTTGACATACCTGGTCTTTCGGTAATCTTTCCATGAGAGTTCTACGGGAAGGGCCAGTAAAGTACCAACCCACTCTAGTTCTTCCCGCATAAGCTTGTAGTGGTTGCGGTTGAGCGGGCCGTTTCTCCAATGTCTCGAGCGCTTCATGCGCGTTTTGACCGATGAGTATTTGCACTCCAGGGTAATCGGTGTTGAATCTAGGTATTTCTAGCTGCTGGGTGAAATCGTCCTCATCCCAGTTATAAGGTTCCACTTGGGTGGTAGCGAAGTTCTTTATTGCTACCATTTTTACTGACCTTATACTATGTTCTCCTAGTTCATCCTGGGGGGTGGACAACGCACCTACATAATAATCCGCTATTACTGTAGATTTCCAAACCTGCATAATTCCTGACATGTTTAGCTTAGTTCGGAACTTGGGTTGTCCAGCAAAGATGTCTTCGGCTAGTTCTTTATCGATGAATGTTCCTGTACTACCGGAGTCAAGGAGGGCGTTCACTACTTAACTCCTTTTAGGTCCGTGGACCCTTACCTGTACTACAGGAAATTCTCGGATTCCTACATTGGAAGGTGGTGGTTTCCAAGATAGTTGTCGATCAGAAGTAGTTAGGGTGAGGTCGCTGTCTGTGTCTTTTTCATATGTAAGTGCTCGATACACTGCGGTATTTATCATGTAACAGGATTCACCTTCGTCGGAGAATTCATCTGTATAGAATCCTTCCATCTCAGAACTTTGGTCAGTGTCGTTCACATCACTGAATTGGACATGTAGTTCGGAATCACTTACCTGACTCTGGCTGTTTCGCTCAAATTCAGTGTGCAACAAGATATGATGTTTCGCACCGCACTTTGCACACCTTGTGTCGGAGTAACAGGTTCGCCGTTGGTGTCCTTGTCTGAGGCAATTATAACACAACCGCTTATCCCACATGACTTCCCGTCTCTCCGCTAATGATTTCTTCAGGAATTCATCACACATATTCAAACGGTGGGTCCCGTCACATAGCGCACATTTCGGTTTGATGTTACTTACCTTATTTTGAATAACAGTGTGCACACTCGTTCTTTCTTCGGGCTTTCTCACCTGAATTCTCTTGGGAGACGTAGGAGGAGTTTTTCTTACCTGTTCTCTCCTGTCATTGGTTCGAGACTTGAATTTACTTACCTGTTCTTTAGGCGTTTTATTGACATAATAAGATCTTTCAGTGTCTTTCCCGCTATCCTCTCCTTGAGAAGTCTGGCTTTCGCCGTCGTCTGTATAACACACTGGTGTCACCTTTCTCCTAGAGACGGGTTTCTCACTTACCTTGTTTTCCGGTGTCTTCTCTCTGGACTGCTTTATGAGCTGTAATTTCACTTCGCCATCCAAGAATGACATGAGATCAGCCATGGTAGGGTCTCGTTGTTGTTGTTCCATCATATATAACACTTTCTTGTCCCAGCGTGTACCTACTCCACCCTTCGGCAAAGTAGAAGCCACTGCTCTAATAACCATAGCACTCTGATACTCATGAGACTTACCTAGCCAATCTAATTGTCTGCAGATCTCCTGAATCTCATTGGAAAACTCTATAATCCCGCTGCTAATAAACTTTCGGGGTGCTACCAACTTTGCATACAAATACCCAGCTATGTTATTCCTATTACCATACCTGATGTTTAGTGTATCCCAAACTTGTCTTAATCCGTCTGGATGTCCAATAAACTTTAACGCCATTAACTTGGGAGATCCTTCCAAGCACTCGATGAGGAATCTAAGTTTCTCTCCATTAGATAGCACAGAGTTCTGTATGTTATCTTTGTAATATTCATTAAAAGGTAACCATTTCATCTAATCTCCATTGAACTTGACTATCTCTCCCACCTTTACCGCTTGGCGGGCTTCGGTTCTAGCCATTTGATGCGTAAAACTTTCTTGGGCCATCGTGTTATTTAATATCGAGTTATCGGTATATAAATTTCTCGGATTATGATCAGGTCTATAGGGAATATCATTATCAACAGGTCTATAATTACCCTTAATAGGGTTCACTATAGGAGTTTCCACTTCGCTAGCAGTATATATGCGTGTAGGCTCCACACCTTGCGCATGAAATACTTCAGACCTAACAGGTTGACACATTGTTACCGGGGTTGGTGGTATACCCCTTTGTGTATTTACTAATTTATCGCGTTCTAACGCGATACTTTGCTGCACTTCTTGCAACTCTAACCTACTTTCCCTTACTGTGCCCTTGAATTGCTGAACGGTCTCCTGCATCTGCCCGAGCAGGAGATCCATCCCCCGTCGTCTCTCATCCACCCACTCGACCGCCGAAGCGGGAGGCGCCAACGTTGTAGCGGGCGGACGAGGGACAACGGGCGACAAGTCATGAATATTTCGCTCGGAGTCCAGAACATGAACAATTTCAGGGGTGATTCTGTGGGGCACAGGTAGCTTCGTGCTGTGCAAAGGGAATTTAGAGGTAGGTTCAGGGAGTACAGGTGTCTCTATCACCGAAGGAGTGGCTTCGAGAACAGGCCTAATTATTTCAGGCTCATCTACTATAGTAGGGAGTCTTTCTATGTTAATTATTTGGTCTGTGGGTTCTATACTACCTAAGTTTGTGTTATTTAGTTGCCTTCTAACACCTGGGGGCAGATCAGGCAATTTCTGACGGTGGGATGTTCTTCTACGTCTGCTTCGACGAGATCTATTTCCTCTGCCTTCAGTATCGGTGGTATCGCCTTCCTCAGATGATGTATATCCCTGTCTTTTGGGAGTAGATCGACTCATCATCTGCATATTACTAGCTGTTAACTGTTTATTTATGCAGTCTTGATTCTCCTGAATGTTTTCCAATTCTAATTGGGTGGTTTCTTCAGAAGCTCTCCGTTCTGCTTCTGCTACTGCCTCTGCCGCTGTCACTGCCGCCTTTCTTTCCGCTTCGGCCGCTGCCGCTGCCACTTTTCTTTCCGCTTCTGCCTCTGCCTCTGCCGCTGCCACTGCTGCTTTTCTTTCTGCTTCTGCAGCTGCCACTGCTGCTGCCACTGCTGCTGCCACTGCTGCTGCCTTTCTGTCTTCTATACGTTTTTTCTTCACTTGTTCTTCTTGGACTCTAGTGATGCGGAGTTGTTCATCAAATTTAGCTTGGTTCGCAGCTCTCATATCCACATCGATGGCGTCCAACACACGCTGGGTTCCTTCACTATTAGGGCTAAGTCCATCTAGCCTTCTCCTCAACTCTTCATCACCTAAAAAACGTTGATAGTCTGACAGATAGATGTCAATGGCATCCCTCTTATGCGGTTTCTCTGCCGTCGCTTCACTTTCCACTTGGGAAAAAGTAGCGTCTGTTGATTCTCCATGGGTTGAGCGCTCATCCAGTTGAACTTTCCACTGAGCCGTTCCTTGAACCTGGAGACTCACCCGTTGAAACCAAGTCTTTACGGCAACTTGCAACGACGTGTCTTGTCTTCTTTTAGAAGCCTCCTCAAAGGCCGATAAGATTAGCCTGATTCGTAGAATTCTTTCTCTAACTTGATAAAGCAGCTGTCCCTGCTCTTGAGGTCCTTGGGGTTGTTGAAACAGTTGTTCTTTTAATCGCTCCATAGAGCTGAAGAATCCCTGTGCGTATCCGGCTGCGGACCTCTTCCACACAGCTGGATCGATGGTTTCCTTGGTTACTCCCATCCTGTGTATGTCTTCCCAGGCAGCTTCTGATAAATCAAACAGGAGTCCGGGTCCGGGGAATTTCCATTGCGACTCGACAATAGACTTCAGTTCTTCCCTTGTGTATCCCGCATAACTATCTTTAGTCAATCGCTTATTTCTCGCCCAATCGATCTGGTGTTCTTCCACCGCAATCAATAACCTAGTGAGTACGGCTGCAGGAAGGATGAGAAGGGGGTCCGAATAAACCGCATCTGTCATCTTTGCTCCGTGCTCGGGTGTCAGCTCTACAGTATCCGCACTACTGCAGCTGTCGGGCCGTTGAGAAATAAGTTCTTGGCTCGCGGGTTGTTGCGGTTCCGCTGCTTCTTGGTCCCGCTTGACCTGAGCTCGAGTGCCTATGATAGACCTACGGTGTTGGACCAGCCTAGGGTCTGATATTACTACTGGAGGGATGATCTTTCTTACAGTAGGAGGTGAATTGAACTTCGGTCTCTCACGTTCCACACTCCTGTCTGGGTCACAGATGGTTGTATCTAGGAGACTGTCCGACAGGTTTTGCTTAGTGTCAGACATGTTTGTTTGTACAGTTGAATGCCTACTGCTCTATTACAGTTTAAGCAAGTCTAGTAATTCAGTATCACTGTTAGCCTAGTAATTAATTACCGATACTGCTACTCAGTGTAGCGTGATATATATATAATATATTAGAATACCGGTATGCTTATAGTATATAAGTATTATTACAGACTAGGTTTGTCACAGAATACCGGTAGGTAATTTCAGCACAAATATATATAAATATATAATAGGCCTATCGTGAATACCGGTATGCAGCTTACACTTATAGTATATATAAGTATAATTATTAACTAGAATTAATTACAGAATACCGGTATAATTTCAGCCTAAATTTATAGAAATAAATATAATAAGCCTATTGTAAATACCGGTATGTCAGTTATTTTAGAATAACTGAATTTCTGAAATTTCAGGGTTACTTGGTTACTTTAACTTACTTTATTACCGTTATTTAAGCAGTAGTCCAACTGATATTGAGACCTAATTGTTGTATGGCAGGCCTACTATTTATAAAGATGATAAAAAGATAAAGTATTGAGGGTCTTTAGCTGGTTATATTATATTAGATAAAGATACAATAGTAAACGTTTTCGACCTACCGGTCTGCATCAGACTATGTACTGGCAACTAACAGGAAGAGGTAGGGGTCTATATATATATATATATAAGCTTTCCCACTATTAGGGCCACCGTTTAAAGGTCCAATGGCCCTTAAATGGCCTTGGGCTTGGAGCAATGGCCCTAATCCTACTACGATGGCCCAAAAGGTACACGTCCTCTTAGGGCAAATATGGCCCACCTAGAACAAAATGGCCCAATCTAGGCATAATGGCCCAAAATAAACAATTACAAGGAAATTGCCTTTAGTTCTTATGAATTTAACTTGCACCCCTAGCGGTAAACAATATTATTTATTATCAATTTAATTCTACAGCCAAAAATGCCTTTGCAGATATTTTAAAAAATATATATATCTACAATAACGCATACAATTCATTTTTGTGTAGTTTCTGATTATGAGTTGTACAATAAGTAGTTTTTAGACGATTTTAAGGCTTTCATTATAGATAATTATTATCACTTAAGACCGACAGTCAAAAACGCGGGTGTGATTTCTCGAGTTAATGGCGCAAAGTGAACGGAAACACAAAATATGTGTTTTTTAGATAATTTAAAAAATTAATTTATTTAAATTTCAAACATTAGTGGCGGTGTTTTCTACCCAAAAATATAAACAATACCTTTTCACTAATGGTCAATTTGCGCCACTATTTGGATGTCTCAGCCGTTTGAAGATCGAAACTTGTGCAAACAAAATATGTTAAATTGTAAATAACAATACTGTAAATAATTCTCACTGACAAGCGATTAAAATTTGTGCTTTTTTAAGAAATAATGTATGACCGTTCGGTACCTCTAGGAAGGATAACTTATCACTATTTCGCGTACTATACACTTCATTATTAACATTTTGTCATTGGTGGGGGATTAGTTTATAGACTAGCCTGAATACATCTCACGACCCCTACGAATTCCATCCCCCACCAGTAATTCATATATTGGAGACATAATGTAGACGTTTTGCCTCTTACCCTAATGTAACAATTATCTATGGGCCTATTAAATATAATGTGAATTTTATCCCGTATTATTTAAATCTAATAACTATTTACATCATTGTGTGCAAAGTAGCACTTTACAGCGTTATGACCCGAGTTTATTTATGTACCGAGCGAGCGCAGCGAGGGAGGTTTACATCAATAAACAAGGGTCTTTAACGCTGAAAAGTGACCTTTGCAAGCAATGATGTATGTAATTTTGTTACATTATGTCAACTTATCAGCGTTCGGTTTGTGAAGAAAGGATTTTATGGTTGCTCATTTATACATTTTAATCATGTACTATGTCGAATATAAGTGAAATTTATTAACAGGTACACTGGTACACAGTATTAATTATACATTTAAATCTAATTAAAGTTTATTGGAAGTTATCTCCTGCTTGGATGTGATAAATCATTAATCCAACTTGACTATAGTCGACTGAAGCAAACTTATTCACCGTCTGTGTCCGTACAGTTTTACTGAACACTGTCGTCACTTTCTTTGGTTAATTTAGTGTCTTCTATTGGACGTTTCGCCATAATGGATTACAGTACATGTTAAACAATTATTTACATCCAGTAGCTAGTCCCGTCACTGCAAATTGGATAATAAAGCTGCAATCATTAACATAAATGGAAATAATACATTCTGGAATACGGTAATTGAAGTTGTTTCCATGTCATTGATTACTTTGCAACGTTCCGTCCTATAGGCCGCAACGCTGCAAAGTAGTACTTTGCAGCGTTATGAGTAATTCACCAGAACGCTGTTAAGTTGACATAATGTAACAAAATATATTGTAACAAACATTTTATTTTTTTTATTTTTAGATAATCTAAATAATATTTGTCATTTGGGTGGCTCCAAGGGGACATTGTCTTGTAAGAACCATTATATTTTTTAGTGGCCCTTTATGAACAGTGACTAATTAAGGCCATTTCGAACTTTTGGCTCAAATGGAACATGGTCTTGCATGGGCCATCATTGCCTTTTCAAAGGCGTTTGATAAAAATTGGCTAATATCGGGCCACATTATAGTTGAGTGGCTCCAAGCGACACTATCCAATATGGGCCATTTCAGATTTGAATGGCTTTAAGGGAAAATTGCCTAATATATAAGAAATATATTTCATATTTAAGTGGCTCTAATGGACAATGTCTTGTAAGAGCCATTTCATTTTTTGGTGGCCCTTTATGAACAGTGTCCAATAGAGGTCATTTTGAATTTTAGTGGCTCCAATGGAATATTGTATTGCATGGGACAATCCTTTTTAAAGGTTTTTATAAATATATTCAAATTAAATTAAACAGTATTAGATAAAGCGGTTTTTTTGTGAGAGAAATCCAGAAGTCCAATTTTTTCTTTTGAAAAATAGCTTTTATCATGAGGTTTTTATTCTAGAACATTTGACATTTTGACAGTAAGATTGTAGCTAGAAATTTTGATTTTGTGTTAGCTAATACTTTTTATTAGCTAGTGAAACAATAAAAATTTAAAATTTAAAAAAACCAAAAATTTATTGTTGAAATTACTTTAATCATTGCTTTTATTATTTATTAGCTACCATAAATTTTACTAGATATCATGATAATTTAATTGAAAAATTTCAAAAATTTTAAGACCGCGTTTACACTACCGAGTCAAAGTCAAGGTCAAATTCAAAAGAAAATAAATATAGCTAGCTAGCAATAATAAATAATAATACATTATATAGGCCTAATATAATACATAAGGGCATTCTAGAAAAAATTAATTTCATGTGATATGTTTTACATTTTGTCTTTTAAAACCCTATTAGTACCGGGCTATAAAATGCTGTACAAATACCGGGGGGGGGGGGGGGGGGGGGGGTCATATTGACCCGTCCCTCTAAAATCTACAAATATTAACGAAAACGTCTGAATTTACTGGGGTGGTAATATTGCAGCACCAAAATTACAAGTAGTGCACAATTTTCACAAAATTTGAAAGTTACATTTTTCGGCTAATTGTTTTTCAATATAGGTTTTCTGGGGCGCAAAATACATTGGAAAATATTTAAAAATGATATGATTACCATAAATGGCTGTTTAGTCCTCTCTGCGTAGGAAAAAAATGAAAAAACAAGTAACCAGCACTTTTCAGTTAGAACACAAAATTTTTAATTCACTTATATGATGCTATAAATTCACATTTTCAGGTTTTCTAGGGCGCTGATTCTAATGGAATACATTTCAAATATGCCAGATCATTGCTACTTGTATTTTTCGGCGTAATTTGACAAATTTTGGTGCTAGCACCAAATTTCGTACCCATCACCAAAAAGTACAAGTTTGCGATGTCCAGTGCTGTTTTTATTGATTCCATCGGATTCAGGACCCTCATAAACCCGTATAACGCAAGAAACAAGATGATACTATCTACTGATCAATTTACTCATTTTCCAAAATTTGGTGCTGGCACAACAATTTTCACCCACCGGCGAAAAATACAAGTTTGAAAACTCTTATGAAATTTTTACTGTTTCCATTGAATTCAGAACCCTAACAAACCCGTATAACGCAAGAAACAAGATGGCACAATCAATTGATATATTTGATGGTTTTCAAAATTTGGTGCTAGCACCACATTTTGCACCCACTTCCGAAAAATACAAGTTTGAGATGTCTAGTTCGATAATTATATATTCCATTGAATTCAGAACAGCCATAAACCTCTAAAATGCAAGAAATAAATTGTCACAAGCAATTTTATCTATTGAATGGATTTTCAAAATTTCGTGCTAGCACCAAAATTTGCACACAGCACCGAAAAATACAAGTTTGAATACGCTTGGTGCAACTCGTATATATTTCATCGAAACCTAGAACCCCAAAAAACCCCAATTGCGTAAAAAATAAGTTTCAAACAATCAATTTACAAAATTGACATATTTCAAAATTTGGTGCTGGCACCAAAATTTGGCACCCGCCGAAAAAAACAAGTTTGAAATTTCTAAATCAATTTATATGAATTCCATCCAATTGCTAAGACCAAAAAACCGGTGTAAATAAAAAATAGAGATGTTACAATTCATATTTGATGAAATGTAATTTTCAAAAAACGTCTCAAAAAAAGTGCCAAAAGTAGGGTTAAAAAATGGTGCTATAACTCGAAAACTACCCAATATTTTTGAAAACGGTTTTCACTACTAGGAATACAATAGATTTTTAGGAAAAGTCATAAAATTTCAGATTCCCAACTGCGTTTGTTTCAGAATTATAATAAAAAAACCACGGGGGGGGTCATATTGGCCCCCTCCCCCCCAGGTTTAATAGGGTTAACTTTGACTTTGACTCGGTAGTGTGAACGCGGCCTAAAAAGTTATTTTATTCATTTTATATACGTATTATATCCATCCCGTTCTTTTTAAATACTAACCAGGCCTTTGTCTAAAAAAATATTTGTTCTAGAACATTAATTTTTTCAAAATAAAATGGCTAAATTTCAAAAAAAATAAATTATCAAAAACTAGCTAGTAAATATTTAATTTGGTGAGAGGTGTATGCATACTGAACCAGTACCCACTATTTTACAGTCAAAATAGCCAAGTTGCTATAAAAGTTTCCGGCCACTTTGCTGGTGAAGTTGCTGGTAAAGTTGCCACGTGTAAACATTAAACAGCGATTAAATTAAATTGCTCCAAACACATTGCTAGTTGCCGAGAAAGTTGCTCTAAAAGTTGCCACGTGTAAACAGGCCTTTAGGACAGGGGGCATTGTTTTGTAGGGGCCATATCCTTTTTAATGGCCTTTTAAGTACATGGTCTAAAGTAGGCCATTTTGCTGCTATTAAAATTCAATAAACATGTCCACTTTCAGTGAGAAATAGTAAATAAATTCAGAAAATAAAAAAAGTTAATGAAAATATAAATCGTAAGATCGATATTATGAAATGTAAGCAAATAAGACAATACCGATGGATCGTAATATTGTTATTTTCGCAGACTACATATTAAATTTAGAAATGAAGCGACATATTAAACACCTTTAACTAAGAATTATATTTTGTCATGAAATCGGCTATTTCTCCGCCGATTTTTGCTGGAATGATTTGAAATTTGTTCAGAAATGTTGACACTTGTTCAGAATACCATTTGCACAAAAAGGCACTTTTGGCCACAGCAGAGTGCCATTTTGTGGCCTATTTTTTAAATTATTTGGTTTGGCCATTTTTAAACACACCAGACGATAATTAGTACCACAAAAAATAACTTTCAAATATAGATTAAGATTTTAAAATGTTTCAGATTTAGTCATTAAAAACGTATGTTAATTCTAGGTGTAATATTATGGGTTTTGTTCAAAAGTGGAAAAAATGGGAGCGCGTCACCGGGGGTTGAACCAGCGCTATACGGTGGCGCTATTAGGTGGGACTGCGAGTGTCAGGGGCTAGTGGCTGAGCTGGTTAGCGCTACTGATGAGGCCTGTTAGGCCGAAACGTGCGTATAGCGCTGGTTCACCCCCGGTGACGCGCTCCCATTTTTTTCGTTTCTGAACAAAACCCATTATATTACACCTTTAATTACAGTTGCAACAGCTCATCTCCAATTTATTTAGTTAATTCTAGGAAAAGTTAAGGGATTTGAATATTGAGTATTTCTGTGAATACAGACTCAGACACACACGGGCACGATGTTACCACCCCCCATACTTCCCAGTCCCACCGTTGTTAAGAACAGTTATTGTATCATATAATAAAAAATATAGGTCTACATCCACTGAAGTGCCCATCGTGAAGTGAAATCCCAATTGAAGTGTGATATCAAGATTTCCTTAGAATATTCCCTGAATTAGAAATACAGAGATATGAAATGGCCCTAAAACCTAAAACAAATATATTAAATGGCCTTCCTAGGAAAATACACCCATGTTAGATTGAGTTCATAATCTACAGTTAATTATATTAAATTTATTAACAGTGGCCCCATTATAATATCAAAATATAAAATATGGCCCTAAATTCATAAATTAATTTTATTGATGTCTATTGGCAGAAATAGACTGGCAGACAGACATGTGTCAAACGGAAAAGGCAGGGGGAAGGATAATTGGGATTACAATCAGAGATGTGAGGCAAAGGTGGCTTCTACTGCTTGCCTTGCCATTTGCCCATTGCCTTATAAGTTAATAATAAAAGTAAGTAATAATAAGTAAAGTAAAGTGAAATCCTCCTCCAGTTTCGTTATTTATGATACGTTAAGCTGAAACTTGTGAAATCAATACTATAATACAACCTGTGCTGCATCATTGGGGAGAAACTGATCCATAGGGCCTATGCAGATTTTTAAGTTTTTTATGTTTTAGATTTTTCGATTCTTCTTCGTATAAGACATTTTCTTTTTCTTAATACGGAAATTTATTTAATGATGATGTGTAATGATCAGTTTCAGTGATGTATGCGCTTGCATACATCAATTTCTTGCTACGAATGTGTTGTTCAAAAACTCGCTTGAGTAACAACATAACAACATAAATAATTATAACACCTACTTTTGGTCTACTAATGTAGACCTTGAGCGCTATTGGGTTTTAATTCTAACAAATTTTAGGGCTAGCAATAATTATAGTTTTAATGTTAAGACCAAAGACCCTAGAGTGTACAAAACAAAGAGGTAAAGTCGCTTTAAGTCCCATTGCCATTTAAAGGAGCAAGTTAGTAAAGGTGCAGGTTACAGAAGCGTGTTGGCGGAACCAAAACAATAAACGAAAGTTAACACATTTTACAAGATTATGCAGGTTACTTAATTGGGCCTTGGTTCTTTATTTTGTACTCACCCCTAATATTGTCTCTAATTGATAAAAAGGTATCTGGAGATGTATTAAGAATTATAAGATCCTTGAAGAATAACTCTAATAATTTTTGTCGTTAAAGGCTTGATCCAGACCCCTCTAACCATCTCACAATCCAGTCAGGCAGCCTTAGATTTTGAAAAATGGAATCTGCGTCGATAACATCATATGATATGCTGAGTCTGTTACAGTACAGGCCACCAGAAAACGCAGATTTGTACAATTGTGAACACATTTTATCAAATGTGTACCAGTGTAATGTAATGTTGTTGAACGGGACAATTGAACATAATTGAACATAATTGAATTGGCAACAACCAAAATTTTTTCGCCAAAGGATACAATTGAATACTTTTGAAACGCTTAGTAATCTGGAAACTCTCTGTAGTTTGCCGCGAACTGTCACTCACTGCAGCTGGAAATGCGATAAGGATTTTGTTTACCTTTATAGTGTGCGGTTAATAGTGTCTAGTAGGCAGGCCTATAGTTAGTGATGTTAAGCCATCTTCTGGTGTTTCTCTGTGCCCTCTCGGTGTCAGACTAATGGCGCGACATCTCCCTGCACTAAATTAATTATTCAATGGTCTAGGCTCGTCCATCCATATACCCATCCACTCCCATACACTCCATGAACCTCCATGTGGTCTTGTATGTAGTTCTCTCTCTACCAATACAGCCCATGTCCGCAATGTTACGCCCTGTGGGCTCTCTCATCTACCTGATATCAGACATACAGGCGCACCGCACACTAAGCCTTTGTCGGTCCCAGCAAGTTAGCTAGATAACTCGCCATAACCTGCCAATCAGATGACTTGAACAAATGTGTTCACATGTGATCACATTGGGTGAAATCTGCTTTTTCTGGTGGCCTGTACTGTATAATCTGAAATTTCTTAACAGAGATTAAAACTACATGTTTTTGTATGGAAAATGTGCCTGAGCTAGTATTATGCACCTTAATTATTAATATAATGATTGCCAGGTGTCAC
The DNA here is from genome assembly GCA_032718475.1 of Nemertoderma westbladi. NCBI lineage: Eukaryota > Metazoa > Xenacoelomorpha > Nemertodermatida > Nemertodermatidae > Nemertoderma > Nemertoderma westbladi. The sequence continues at coordinate 26,383 of JAUCBJ010000416.1, read as the reverse complement.
ATCAAAACGATTATAAAATACGAAATATCGAAGGTAAAAATTTTGAGTATTTGGCCCTCTAGCAGTGGACTGGGGAACTGCATATGGATCAGTTTCTCCCCAATGATGCAGCGCAGGTTGTATTATAGTATTGATTTCACAAGTTTCAGCTTAAACGTATCATAAATAACGAAACTGGAGGAGGATTTCACTTTACTATTATTACTTACTTTTATTATTAACTTATAAGGCGATGGGCAAATGGCAAGGCAAGCAGTAGAAGCCACCTTTGCCTCACATCTCTGATCGTAATCCCAATTATCCTTCCCCCTGTCTTTTCCGTTTGACACATGTCTGTCTGCAAGTCTATTTCTGCCAATAGACATCAATAAAATTAATTTATAAATTTAGGGCCATATTTTATATTTTGATATTATAAAGGGGCCACTGTTAATAAATTTAAAGTAATTAACTGTAGATTATGAACTCAATCTAACATGGGTGTATTTTCTTAGGAAGGCCATTTAATATATTTGTTTTAGGTTTTAGGGCCATTTCATATCTCTGTATTTCTAAATCAGGGCATATTCTAAGGAAATCTTGATATCTCGCATTTCAATTGGGATTTGGGTGGATATTAGTTATTATATAATACAATAACTGCTGTAAACAACGGCGGGAAATATGAGGGGAGGGGGTAACTCTGTGAAACAGTACAACGTGCCCGTGCGTGTCTGAGTCTGTATTCACAGATATACGCACTATAATCACATACTCTTTGCCGGAGTCATGATTGCTGCATAGAGCATTGATACCAACCGTGACAGTGGAACAGATGGTGACTCCCCCCCCCCCCCCCCCCAGGTCGGCGAGGTCTCAAGTGTTTGGAACTCATTCAACCTAAATACACGTGCAGAACTCACTCAAAAAATCAAAATGATATTCGCGCTAGTTCCAAAGAATGGTAACCTAACACACTTTGGATCTTTTCATGAAATCACGTTGATCTCAATTACTGCAAGGATATAATACAGTACATTTTTATAGAATCACAATGGTCGCTTTTGTTTTTGATTACCGATAATTAGCTCCCTGATATTGTTCAAATATAATCTAATGAGCAGACCCGATCCCGATCTGATCTGCAGAATACCTTTGCTGGGAAACAGAAATCTGAAACGTTTCTTAAAATTCATATCATACGTTTTGAATGACTAAAATTATGGAGAAGGGGGGGGTGGGGGGGGTGGGGGGGGGGGGGGATTCACCAGTCACCATATGTTCCACTGTCACGGCAAAAAAAAGGCACTTTTGGCCACAGCAGAGTGCCATTTTGTGGCCTATTTTTTTTAATTATTTGGTTTGGCCATTTTTAAACACACCAGACGATATTTAGTACCACAAAAAATAACTTTCAAATATAGTTTGAGATTTCAAAATGTTTCAGATTTAGTCATTAAAAACGTATTATGTTAATTCTAGGAAAAGTTAAGGGGTTTGAATATTGAGTATTTCTGTGAATACAGACTCAGACACACACGGGCACGATGTTAATCCCCCCCCCCCCCCCATACTTGCCACCGTTGTTAACAACAGTTATTGTATCATATAATAAAAAATATAGGTCTACACCCAAATCCCAATTGAAGTGCGATATCAAGATTTCCTTAGAATATGCCCTGAATTAGAAATACAAAGATATGAAATGGCCCTAAAACCTAAAACAAATATATTAAATGGCCTTCCTAGGAAAATACACCCATGTTAGATTGAGTTCATAATCTACAGTTAATTATATTAAATTTATTAAAAGTGGCCCCTTTATAATATCAAAATATAAAATATGGCCCTAAATTCATAAATTAATTTTATTGATGTCTATTGGCAGAAATAGACTGGCGAACAGACATGTGTCAAACGGAAAAGGCAGGGGGAAGGATAATTGGGATTACAATCAGAGATGTGAGGCAAAGGTGGCTTCTACTGCTTGCCTTGCCATTTGCCCATCGCCTTATAAGTTAATAATAAAAGTAAGTAATAATAGTAAAGTGAAATTCTCCTCCAGTTTCGTTATTTATGATACGTTAAGCTGAAACTTGTGAAATCAATACTATAATACAACCTGCGCTGCATCATTGGGGAGAAAATGATCCATGGGCCATGCAGATTTTTAAGTTTTTTATATGCAGTTTTAAATTTCACAAAATTTAAAACCTTCGATATTTCATATTTTATAATCATTTTGACGTGATACCTGGCAATCATTATAGTAATAATTAAGGTGCATAATACTAGCTCAGGCACATTTTCCATACAAAAACGTGCATTTATAATCTCTGTACCTGTAAATTTCAGATTATATCAGGCTCAGCATATTATAGTTAACCCCCTCCCCTCATACCTCCCATACCGTTGTTTACAGCAGTTATTGTATTATATAATAAATAATATCCACCAAAATCCCAATTGAAGTGCGATATCAAGATTTCCTTAGAATATTCCCTGAATTAGAAATACAGAGATATGAAATGGCCCTAAAACCCAAAACAAACATATTAAATGGCCTTCCTAGGAAAATACACTCATGTTAGATTGAGTTCATATTGTACAGTTAAATTACATTAAATTTATTAACAGTGGCCCTATCAAAATATATAAAATGACCTTTTAGATTTACAGTAAATATATTGCAGCCAATTGGAAAATATAATTTGGCAATTGGCAATTACGATTCCCCGTACTTAGTTCCAATTTAAGCCTCATGCGAATTTAGTTCCAATGGAAAAGAATTTAGTTCCAATGGAAACGAATTTAGTTCCAATTTTGGCGAATTTATTTCCAATTTAGGCGAACTTAGTTCCAATAACTAGAGAAAAAAGTTCGTACCCATTGGAACTAAATTCGCTTCCATTGGAACTAAATTCGCATCCATTGGAACTAAATTCGCATGCATTGGAACTAAATTCGCATCCATTGGAACTAAGTTCGTTTTGATATTCTGGGATTGGAACTAAGTTCGCCTCGATTGGAACTAAGTTCGCTTTGTAAAATTTATTTTGGAACTAAATTCGTTTCAATTGGAACTAAGTTTGCCTTTGAAAATGTGCGATTGGAACTAAGTTCGTGCTACCCACGTAGCTATCCCCACGATTGAAACATTGGAACTAAGTTCGTACCCATTGGAACTAAATTCGCATGCATTGGAACTAAATTCGCTTCCATTGGAACTAAATTCGATTCCATAGGAACTAAGTTCGTTTTGATATTCATTCTGGGATTGGAACTCAGTTCGCCTCGATTGGAACTAAGTTCGCTTTGTAAAATTTGTTTCGGAACTAAATGCGTTTCAATTGGAACTACATAAGTTCGCCTTTGAAAATGTGCGATTGGAACTAAGTTCGTGCTAACCTTATGAATTACCAGTGGAGCACGGGCCTTTTAGTAGAAGCCACATTCAGCGTCACACCTCTGATTGTAGTTTAGGAATGTAATTTTGTAAATTTAGGGCCATTTTTTATATTTTTATATTTTGTTAGGGCCACTATTAATAAATTTAATGTAATTTAACTGTACAATATGAACACAATCTAACACGGATGTGTTTTCCTTGGAAGGCCATTTATTATATTTGTTTTAGGTTTAAGGGCCATTTCATATTTTCAAATCTGTATCTTCAAAATCAAGGAATGTTTTGAAAACTAGGGGGACTAATTAGAAACGGCAGTGATTTTTTATGTCCTTTTATTTGACTTTTTTTGTCATTTTTTTTTTACGAATTATGCATAATGACTTTTGTTGTCCTTTTAATGACTTTTATTGTCCTTTTAATGACTTTTTATGTATGTATTTCTTCAAACTGTCAGACTGCTGATTTCTGGACTGTCAGACAGTTGGTTTCACTATGTCTGTGCCAAAACATTCCATGATTTATAGACTATGAGATAGATTTCCATATGCGCCTGTGGTAAAAAGACTCTATATTTAATAGTTTGTGGTTGTTGTCGATAATCGATTACCACATGACTTAGCAAAACACTCATTTTATAGCCAAAAACAATTACCAATTGATGGAAAGGAGCAGGTTAAGGCCGAGTTTTCTAACCAAAACAATAAACAGTCACTTTACCAAATCAGGGAAAGGAGCAGGTTACAGAGACGGGATTTTCTAACCAAAACAATAAACGATCACTTAACTAATTGAGGGAAAGGAGCAGGTTACAGAGGCGGGATTTTCTAACCAAAACAATAAACGATCACTTAACTTATTGAGGGAAAGGAGCAGGTTACAGAGGCGGGATTTTCTAACCAAAACAATAAACGATCATTTAACTAGTTGAGGGAAAGGGACAGGTTACAGAGGCGGAATTTTCTAACCAAAACAATAAACGATCACTTAACTAATTGAGGGAAAGGAGCAGGTTACAGAGGCGGGATTTTCTAACCAAAACAATAAACGATCATTTAACAAATTGAGGGAAAGGGGCAGGTTACAGAGGCGGGCCTTTCTAACCAAAACAATAAACGGTCACTTTACCAATTCAGGGAAAGGAGCAGGTTACAGAGGCGGGATTTTCTAACCAAAACAATAAACGATCATTTAACTAATTGAGGGAAAGGGGCAGGTTACAGAGGTGGGATTTTCTAACCAAAACAATAAACAATCATTTAACTAATTGAGGGAAAGGAGCAGGTTACAGAGACGGGATTTTCTAACCAAAACAATAAACGATAACATTACCAATTGAGAGAAAGGAGCAGGTTACAGAGGCGGGATTTTCTAACCAAAACAATAAACGATAACATTACCAATTGAGGGAAAGGAGCAGGTTACAGAGGCGGGATTTTCTAACCAAAACAATAAACGATTACTTAACTAATTGAGGGAAAGGAGCAGGTTAAGGCCGGATTTTCTAACCAAAACAATAAACAGTCACTTTACCAAATCAGGGAAAGGAGCAGGTTATCCGTAACACTAGTCAGACAGTAGTCATGATCCATTATTGATTATAAAACTAATACAGTAATAGCAGGCCTAAATTATGTGAAAGGTATATCCACATTTTCCACAATCCTGCAATCCAGTTTGGCCTATCAATTATTTAAAATTTATTAGCACAACCGGTAGGCCTACCATTACCGTATTTAAATGGTAGGCTACACAGTAGGCCTATAGCAGTACCGGTGCCGGTACCGGTACTAAAATACAGAAATACCTGCTTTATACCTACATCTGTACATACAGACATACATAATACAGCAAAATAGTGCTATATATACTAATACCGGTACTGATAGCCTGAGAGAACAGCAGTAGAGAAACCGGTAGCATGGAACCTAACATTAGACTTTTGGAGGACATAAAAAATAAAAAAAAAGGACAAAAAAAGGATTTAAACGGACAATAAAAATTATTGCGATTAGAAACTAGGGGATTCGCAAAGGGGTGAAAATTTTGTCTTTCAAAGGAACCCTTAAGGGTTCATTTATTTGTTTCGTTATCATAATACACGCTCTCAGTATTATAAACCCATCACCAGTTTAGGTACAGTGCGTAATTGGGGTTTTATTGCTATTTAGATTATATGGATCGGTGCTAGGTTTGGAGTTCCAATATTTGTTTACAGTATTGTAGTATTTATGAGAAACAGGAAACAGTAGCAAAGCTAGTATAGTTCCCTGTTGCCGTGGCGAGCGTTTTGTTGTAAATATTACATATCAATCAATTTAATTCGTACAATCTGCTGATTTTAATATATTTAAATTACATTTTGAGATTTTAAAAAAATTTGAAATATCCAGTTAATGCGATGTGATATACGATTATTAATAGATACAAATTTATTTAATGAGTTTAATAGATGATCGGGCCTAATACTATTCTAGGACTTATTTATTTTAAGTTTTATTCTATTTTAAGTTAGATCGCTTAGCAATGACTTTTTGAGATTTTGGGTAAGTGCTTTCTTAGTTTTACTTTCTTTTATTTTCAGGGGAAGTGAATTCCATATCAAAGTACCGTGATATTTGAGTGATCTTTGTGTTAGAACCAGTCTTGTACGTGGTATGTAATAGTTCATTGATGTGACGGATCTTGTAGTGTACTTATGTATAGTAGAGGGGAGGGAGAAAAGTGACGTGATAAAAGATTGTTTTTTTGAGTTTTTTATTTCCCACATTAATTTTGATGTTTCCAATATATGTAACTTTTCTATTGGTAATATTTCCAGAAATTTATAGATTGGGTTTGAATGAGCTTGGTAATGATTAAATGTTATTGCACGAATTATTTTATTTATTTTTACTCTGAGTGGGTATATGTATTTATGGTGCGTGTTTCCCCATAATATTATACCATATTGAATATATGGGTGTATCAGTGCATAGAAAATCATTTTTAGTATATTTAATGGCAAGATATGGCGAAGTTTAAAAAATATTCCGCAGGATTTCGAAATTTTCTTCAGTATGTAGGAGCAGTGATATTTCCAAGATAATTTATTGTCTATCCAGATGCCCAAAAATTTTGTTTCATTTGTTTGTTTGATATTAACATTATTTATTTTTATTTTTTGAGTGATAGTAGTATTTGAATTTGAAAATATGAGATATTCGGTTTTTTTAAGATTGAGGGATAGTTTGTTGTCAGTGAGCCATTGATCAATTTTCGAGAGTTCATTATTTACTTTTGTAATTAGTGTGTCCTTGTTGGTGTGACTGTACAGTATGTTAGTATCATCGGCAAAAAGAGTAGTATGTAAATTTGTGCAGTTCGGTAAGTCATTTATATACAATAAAAATAGAGTAGCACTTAAGATAGCACCTTGTGGGGTACCACAATGTGGGGTAAGAGGGTCGGAGTGTGTATTGTTTATAACAACTGTGTGTGAGCGATCATTGAGGAAGCTTGTGAATAGTTGGAGCGGAAGACCTCTGATACCGTAACAGTTTAATTTTTTTAAGAGTATGCTATGGTTCAGGGTATCAAAAGCCTTTTTTAAATCTATAGAAATTAGGCATGATGATTCGTGATGGTCAAGAGATTCAAGCAGTCTTTCTGTGATTGTAAGTATAGCGTCTGTTGTAGTAGAACGTTTCCTAAAACCGTATTGGCAGTGAGATAGAATTGAGTATTTTTCTAAGTAGGTTATGAGTTGGGTATTAATTATACGTTCGTAGAGTTTGCTAAATAGCGGCAAGACCGATATTGGTCTGTAGTTGTTTTTATCTGTAGGGTCGCCTGTTTTGTAGACTGGGGTAATTTTTGCTTGTTTTAGTACTTTTGGGAAAATTCCATTATTAATTGATTTGTTAATTAAGTAAGTTAAGTGAGGTGCTAGGTCGTGTGCTGCAGTTTTAACTAGTTGTATGGGGAATAGGTCATTAGTAGAGCAGTTGTTGTCTAGGTCTAGTAGGTAATATAGTATTTCAGTTTGCGTTGTATCTGATAGGTAGAATGAGTTTGACTTACGGTGGTTTATGAATCTAGTTGGGTTACGGTTACTTCTCGGAATTGTCTCTGCTAGTTCTGGACCTATATTAGCGAAGTGTTGGTTAAGTACATTGGCAATTTCTTTTGGGAGAGTTTTATTTATGGTTCCTACTGTTGTTGATATTCTAATTTTTTTTGGAGTATTCAAGTTATTTGACTTATTTAGTGCTTTGTTTATTGTTTGCCATGTTTTTTTTGTATTTGTTTTGTGTTTCTCGAATTCTGAGTGGTAGTAGTTTTTTTCAGCCTTTCTAAGAGTTGTTGTTAGTTTATTGCGGTATTGTTTATAAAACTGTTCTTTTTCGCATGTAGGGTTAGTAATTAGATTTGCATATAGGTCATTTTTCTTGATTGTTGATTGTACTAACGCGGGAGTCATCCAAGGTTTTTTAGGAATTTCTTTTTTTTCTAGGATCTTTCTTGGCAAGTGTTTATTGGTTATATTTTGAAAATCAGAGTAAAATATTTCGAATTGTTTTTCTATGGGTACTGTTGTTTTGTTATATGTCCAGTTATTAATATCTTTTATGTCTGAAATAAATTTATTTTTGTTATATTTGGAGTAATCATATACATATTTCATTTCTTGTTGCGTAAAGTGGCAGGAATAATTTTGTATGATTGCAAAAGTGGCTAAGTGATCAGTTGATCCTTGTTGGCTTTGGAAAACTCCAGATGATACTGTTTTATTGTTAATATTAGTTGATATATGGTCTATTAAAGTTCGGGAGTATGGTGTAATTCTAGTTGCTTTGTCTATTATTTGTTCAAATCCATTTGATTCTATAGTTTGTATATAGTTATTGGCGTGGTTAGAGCGTTTCAATAAATCTATATTCATGTCGCCGGTTATTATTATGTCAGTTGTATTTTGATTGATCGAAGCTAAAACCGAATTGAAATTATCTATGAAATCGTTAGTATTGCACGAGTCTGGGTGGTAAATAGTTCCAATTAATATTTGTCTTTTGGAGTGATTATTATTTGAATTTCTGTTTATAGTAACCCAAGTAGATTCACAGTTCGGTATAGTTATGTCAGTCCGTTCAGTAAAGTCAATTCCGTTCTTAAGGTAAATGGCAGTCCCCCCTCGGTTTTTTAGCCCATATTTTCGGTTTGTAATAAGTGGGGTTGAGTAGCCGTCAATGTGTAAGTAAGATAGATCCGTCTCATCTGTAATAAATGTTTCTGTAAAAGTTAGTATGTCGAAATTTAGGGTTAGTAATGATAGGAAGTCAGAGGTAGGCGCTAGATTTTTGTTTAGGCTTCTACAGTTTACATGAAACACTGAAAAATTTGTATTTTTAGAATCAAACTTGTTATTAAAATTTTGTTCATTATAATACTGACAATTTGTTTTTATATTATTTAAATTTTGGTCCGGGTCAATATTTTTAAAAGTGCTATTAGAGTCCATATAATTTTCGGGTAATAAAATATCAATGTCATTGCTTTCAAAAATATCATAGTCATCGGGCGGAATAGTATTAAAAGGAAAAATATCATTGTAACAGAATAAACAGTAAATATGAGATAAATTCAATAATGGAGTAGTAATATTAGAACCGCATTGCTGGTGGTAAGAATTCTTACAGATATCGCATACTATTTTACTATCTTTTTTATTAAATTTTGAAAAGCAGAAATGGCAGGATGTACGAGGGTCATTGACTGGCATATAATATATTTTGGAATTTAATATAAAATAATGGCAAAGGCAATGTCAAAATAAAATCCCAATAGTTCGAAGTACTGCACTGTACTACTGTGTACTAAAAAATTTCAGATAACCTACACGGAACCGGTACCGAGTTTGCATGGTAATTTGAGGTTTATTAGGCGAGCAGGCGAAGATTTACGTTAGTCGCAGTTGCTGGTGGTAGAAAGAATGGACTCATTGATAAGATTTGTAGAATCATTAACTCCTACGGTGACGTTCATCTTGGTTCCGGCAACTCTCCCTCGAATATCATCAATATCAGAAGAGGATCGAATAGTGCGTGTCGAATCGTCAGGTTTTATTTTACAGAGGATAGAACCATTGCGAGAGAATGCTGAGTGAATCAACTTTGATTTCTTGAGTTGTTTTAGAGAACGTAGGAGACCGGATCGACGCGCTGTGAGATGCTCAGTTAAGTATACATTATTGGGGAGTTTTTCTTTCATCTTAATAACCGATAGACGTTTTTCTCGGGAAATGAATCTTACGATAAGGGGGCGCGATCGAGCTGCCGACGATCTGGTATCAGCAAATCTACCAACAGATCTTGGTGGCGGCATTCGGTGCATTATATCTATGTCCGATGGGGAAATACCAGCAGATTTAAGAGCGATATCCACTGCAGCTTTATCGTTAGAAATCCCATGGAAGAGAAGGTTGTAATTTTTCGAATATTGTTCTGAGTTCTCATTATCGTCCTGCAGCTTTTCCAGATGGTGATAGAGCGTTGTAATATCATTAGATATAGTATCACAACGTTTATTTAGAATAACAACTTTCGATGCCTCACTTTTGATTGCGGCAATATCAGATTTAATCGCAACGACGTCGGTGGATAGCGTTTTGATTAATTCGTAAAGATCGTCCGTCGTTATTTGGCTATCTGCGTCAGGTGCATTTTGACTGGGTTTGCGACGAGTTGGCATGATGATTATGATGTGAATGTAGATTATATAGGGGTAAATGCCGGTTTATATTACTATGTTATAGTTATTGAATATGCCTGCATGAGTCTGATAGTTTACAGCAAGCAGTACAGCGGTACCGGTAGGTAATTAATACAGTTATCCTGACATGGTACGGTTATCCTGACCGGTCTTTGTCAGGTTCCACCTCAGTAAAATTGGTTGCGCTCACGCTTATGGGGGGGGGGGGGGGGGGGGGGGGGTGTCTTGTTACTTCCTAAAGTAACTTATTGTATTACGGCAATTCCATTCCTATATTAATGATTGTGGCCCTCATTAGACAATGTTCCTAAGGGCCATTTAAAAGGAAGTGGCCAATTCATGACAATGTCCAATTTGAGCCACTTAAATATAAAATAGCCCTCAGTAGTGAGTAGACAATGTTCGTAAGGGCCATTTAAAAGGAAGTGGCCAATTTAAGACAATGTCTCATTTGAGCAACTTAAATGTAAAATGGCCCTCAGTAAACAATGTTTGTAAGGGCCATTTAAAAGGAAGTGGCCCATTCAAGACAATGTCTCAATTGAGCCACTTAAATGTAAAATGGCCCTCAGTAAACAATGTTTGTAAGGGCCATTTAAAAGGAATTGGCCCATTTAAGACAATGTCTCATTTGACCCACTTAAATCTAAAATGGCCCTAGATGGCAATAGATACGAATTGATTTCTACATCTTGTTTCTCGCATTACATGTGTTTTACGTTTGTTCTGAATTCATTGGAATAAATAAAAACGGCTCTAGACATTTCAAATTGTATTTTTCGGAGGTGTGTGCCAAATTAATAATAAACAAAACTAATAACAAAATTGTAATAAAAAAAAACTTCCCAAGAAATTGGAATATTTATAATCAGCGCCCCAGAAAACCTAAACATGTGATTTTAAGCACGCTTATAAGAGTAAATTTTTTATTATTATTTCCGGTATGAATAGGGTTAAACGTGTAAAAAGGGTAAAAAGTTAAAGTGGCCCATTCAAGACAATGTCTCATTGGAGCCACTTAAATGGCCCTCAGTAGACACTTTTCCTAAGGGCCATTTAAATTGGTCTGGGTCCTTCAATACAAATCTCCCATTGGATACACGCAATGAAGGAAATGTCCTATCATAGCATAGCATAGTATAATACCATAGCATACATACATACCATAACATAATGCATAACTAAATAATAATTCAGCTGGTCGAGACAATGACAAATATAGAATAGGCCCTATAACAATATTATAGATATAGAATAATAATGAAATTTATAGAGGCACATGAATAATGGCTATAATAATGTAGTAGCACATCCTGAATTTGTAAGGCTGAAGTGTTTTCAATACTAACTGCTAATGGATTATATTCCTGTCGCTAGAATATCGCTTCTAGTAGTCGTGAAATGTTAGGATACATACCTAACATAACATCTACAGTTAGTTATCATAGCATGCATAGCATACATCTTATATCAGCAAACCAAACATAAACTGTAGCATGCCCTAAGACTAAGGGTCGGACGATACCATGCCAAGCATAGTTATATACCATACCATACATACCTTAAATAGCATGCAACATTGTAATCCTAAAGTATATTTCCTTGTTTTTTAGGTTTTAAACTATGTTTTGTTAAACTGTAGTGGCCGCTAAATGAATCAAGTTTCCATAATTATTCATGTGTATTCATGTTGTATTTGTGCAAATTATCAAACCTTCCGTTTGGCACAGCTTAGTGAAGTACAAGAGACGGCGAAGCACATAATAACAAAGAATCGAATATTAGTGGCTGCAGATATCGTTTGACAGATGGGAGCTAGGTATATTAGGTAGTATTTCAAGGTCTACCTTTTTTTTTTGCCTGAGCCGCTAGCGGAATGGTAAGAGCGCCAAACTGGCGGTCACCACTTCGATCCCATCTGGACGTCATTCTCGACTTTGCTAAGCTGTGCCCAACAAAAGTTAATAATTATTCATGAATCAATAATTATTGCTGTTCAATTTATTTCAGGGAAATTCGTTGAGTAGAAACATATGTAATTATCAGATTCTGCATTTTTGCACTTCTGTTTCTCACTACTTTTCTTCGGCGTCTATATTCTACCTATATTATTTTTTTTAAAGAAAACTCTATAATTAGAGCCATTGTGTCAATTATTTTCTTCCACCACTGCGTGGAACATCGTGGTATTTATTGCTATTTCAAAATATATTTTAGAAGGAAAAAAGTTCTGAAAGGGCCATACCTTACTACTTGTTAATTAGAGCCCCCTAGTGGATCATATTAGTATTTCATTTACATCTAAGCAAGTTTGTTGGGTATGCTCAAAAGTTATATATTCGCACTGGCCCTTATCGGCCAATGCATATATATATATATATATAAGTTTTAAAGGGGAATACCTGATAGGTGAATCCCAGAAAGGTTAACGTATATGTATGTACTGTATAACGCAAGGTAATTGTGATAGGGAAAGTACAGCGAGTTAGTTGTAAGCTGTCAATCTAAAGTACAAATATAGGGTTGCAGGTTGGGTTGTAAGGTTGGGAGAAGTTGATAGGGAAATCCCAGGAATGGTCATGTGTCTACATACTGAATGGTATAATTGGATTAGGTAGGTTACATAGGATTATGAGGTATCTACTTAAAGCGCACGGTTAGGTAGAATGCAACATAATGATAGCTGTAATTTTTACAGAGTAAGAAGTCACAAGAAACAGAAAAAACCAAGACAAAAACAAAAAGGAAGGTAGGGGAAAAGCACATAAAACCCCGGAAATTCGCTATAGAGGGCACTGTAGTTGTGTAAGATATAGAATGTATTATATAAAACGTTGGGTTTAGATTGCTGGTCTTGCTACGTTAAGTGGGGGGTTGTATGTATAGATTAGGTTAGCTTCCGTCGCTAGTAGTTCGGGTATGTTTGTGAATTGTTTTATGGTTGCGGTGCGTAGATTTTCTAAACCACAACCGTATATGTGCCTAGCTAGGAGTATGTCTTCGTGTGTTTTTCCGTCATTGGCTCGTGAGGGGTAGTGTCGTATGTTGTTGCGGTGTCCATTAAAGCGTTCGTGAAGTTTCTGTCTCGTTTGGCCTATGTAGTATAGAGTAGGGTGGCAGTGGCACCAGGCCAAGTAACATACAGTGTGGGACTTACATGTATAGTGTCCTTTTATCTTTTCACCCCATGGTGTCTGTTGTATGTTAGTGATAGTTTTGCATGTAAGGCAGCGGCTAGAGTTACATGGCTCATTAGTGGTGTTATTTGTGTGTGTTTGCGATTGAGTTTTGTGTGCGACACACACAAATAACACCACTAATGAGCCATGTAACTCTAGCCGCTGCCTTACATGCAAAACTATCACTAACATACAACAGACACCATGGGGTGAAAAGATAAAAGGACACTATACATGTAAGCCAACCTGCAACCCTATATTTGTACTTTAGATTGACAGCTCACAACTAACTCGCTGTACTTTCCCTATCACAATTACCTTGCGTTATACAGTACATACATATACGTTAACCTTTTTGGGATTCACCTATCAGGTATTCCCCTTTAAAACTTATATATATATATATATATAGACCCCTACCTCTTCCTGTTAGTTGCCAGTACATAGTCTGATGCAGACCGGTAGGTCGAAAACGTTTACTATTGTATCTTTATCTAATATAATATAACCAGCTTAAGACCCTCAATACTTTATCTTTTTATCATCTTTACACTATGCTGCCGCTGGTGAATGCCTACCACTTCATCCGTTCGTCTACTATTTATAAATCGTTTGAGTTGATTTATAATATATATATACCCGTTTTAATGGGTTTTGTCAATATTTGAAATAAATGTTATTATTTCTGGGGGAGTCACTACACAGAAGCTGTGCGCTCTCAGTGAAGTGCTACTTGTTAGACACTAAAACAAATAATTCTAATTTACCTAAGTTACTTAATACTACAAATTACGTACAATTCGGGTTGAGATTACAATCTCTACATAAACACATAAATTTACAAGTACGAATTTTTAGGGTAATTTTACAAGAAGTCTACTAACCAGCCTAACAAAGGGTTAGAATATCTGGTTATTACAACGGACAGGATACTACGGTATTTGAAAATAATAAGTAGTAGTAAATATACTGCGTTGTCCAGATAGGAAAATACCACCGTCTGACGACTTATAGCCGTATCGCTATAAGTACTACGTTATGTATCACGGAGTGTTCCTACCCAGAAGTTAATTACCGCGGTCTACCAGAACCAACGTGCCTATTAACCACTTTACAACACAAATATACTGTCTACAAACTAATCACCTTCGGAAAGCACTGTACACTAAACCCTAAATTAGGTACAAGTACTTGTACAACAAATAATCAGTAGTTAAAATACTTGAACAGCTAAAAGAACCACGGTATCTGCCGGAGTGACCAAAGCATAAAATCTCCAGTCTTTACCTACGCCAAGCAGCCCTGATGTAGTACCGGGGTTAGTTTAACTATAACGGTATGTATAACAAGCACAATTACTGTAGGGATAAACTTGGGGAATGAATGTTGCGAATAATCGCATAAACTCTGAATAATAAATATTACGCTACGCATACAGACTACTCAAACAAAATGCAGACCAAATACTGACAGACTACTATCAAGCCTAAACAAACTACGGTATATGCAGACTCCGAAATGGTTAGTTAGTATGCGTTCTAACCTAGTAGTACGACTTATTCTTTCAGAGGGGGTTTACCTCACAGCACTGGAAGCCCCTACGTTCCCAACTGGTACTTTATCGGACATACACTCTACACACACCGAAATTTCCTCAGACCTAACAACAGCCAGACAACTATCCAGCCTACAAATTATCTAAATAAGAATTATACGCTACCTGTATAGACTACACAAACAAAGTACAGACCAAACGCTGGCAGACTACTATCAAGCCTAAATAAACTACAGTATATGCAGACTCCGAAATGATTAGTTAGTATGTGTTCTAACCTAGTAGTACGACTTATTCTTTCAAAGGGGGTTTACCTCACAGCACTTGAAGCCCCTACGTTCCTAACTAGCACTTTATCGGACAGATGCTCTACACACACTGCAATCCGTTCAGACTTAACAACAGTCAGACAACAGTCTAGCCTACAAATTGTCTGTACAATCTGAGAAGGCTTACACGCCTTCTGCTCAATATTAGCCTACAAATAAATAAAACTTGACAGAAATAAGTAAAATCTCAATAAAAAACCAGGGCGGCCGTCCCTGATTAATTATTAAGGCCTACCGGTATATAATTATCAAATCGAATAATACTGCTGTACCTGTACTGCTGTAGGTACCGGTCCGGGTGGTTAGGTAGTCAGGCCTACTGGGTACCGGTTGCCGGTACTTCAGCTTTATTGCCTACTGCAATACAGAAGCTATATCCGTTATTGTTCTTACCAGAACAATATTAAACTGTATTTATTGCCTACCCTGCAATTAGACGATATATCCGTTATTGTTCTTACCAGAACAATATTAAACTGTATTTATTGCCTACCCTGCAATCCGAACCGAATATCCGTTATTGTTCGCGCTTTCAGACCTTTAGCAGTTTAACCTGCCAAATTTGGATGTCTTTTAGATGATAGATAGTCTTTAGCCTATAACAAGTATTTGATACACTACATTAGCCGAATCCAGTCTATGCGCGATCATTCACCCGCTGGATATACCCGGGAGACTGGATTTGGAAGCCTAACCGTATTGCGGGGTAGGCCTATTGCATTATTCGACTGATCGCAATATATATAATCTCTGACAAATATTATTCACTTTCGGGAAATATTAACAGTTCCTTTAGGACGTGGCGCTTTAAATATATAAACAGAGTTATGACTTAAACTATACACAACGGGATGGCTATAGATTCACGTATATGGCGCATTCTTTAGGAGATGCTTCGTTATCAATCACAATCATACACAATACTGCACAATGCTGCACACTAATCTGCCGACCTTCACTAATTTTAGTCACATATAAGGAGAACAACAGACAATACGTGTAGGGCCTATAAAATAGCATTAGATTCACTTCAAACCACTTAATGTAAGTCGCAATCGTTATATGTATCCAGTCTCTCTAACCTTTAGTATATCAAGAAGATTGGGGTGTCTGATTGTTTATCAGTATTCCGAATATAATATTCCATCAACAAATATAATGAATAACCGACAGTAAATAGCAGTACAAAGTTTAAGTTATGAATGGTTAGTTAAGTATGATAACGGATTGAGTGACTGAGATAACGGATATACGTTCTATAATTAAGCCTACTAATGTTGATGCTAAAGACTGAAACACGGAGGTTCCACGCCGGTGTTGTAGGCTGTGGACAAATCACATACTGACTCACTTCCCTAGTTTCTATATACAATCCCCAACACAGAGGCAAAAAACGCTCTGATTGGTCGACCGAACAAGGAGAGAACAAAGAACAAAGACATGTTCCACGTGGCAATATCAGCTGTTAGCCGTCGTCATGGTATCTACACTGTTTCAAGAGGATCAGGCGTATTGCGTCATAGAATTGCTAATCATGTCCGCTAAAGTACACATACAGAAGAAATGGCTTTTATGTCCTCTAAAACAACAATACAGTAAGGACACGGCCTTTTATGCCTGTTAAACCAACTACAGAGTACTTTACGGGGAAAATAACCGGCTAATTACGCAAAAGCCTTTACAACCGGTCTAGCCCTTCAGCGAAGACAAGGGATGAAAGGGTGTTATTCACCACCGATATATCCCCAATAACCAAAGCGGAGATAAATCCTCCCTCAACCGCCTATTATAGTCAGCGAAACCTACCGGATGGCAGGCACCTGGCTCCCGGATCGACCCACTTACCCACGAGCGCGCTGGTACTAGTGCGGACCCGGCATCCGGTCATTGTCATCCGGCGCCAGTCATAAATAATGGGCAGGGAAGGACTTACCCCAAAGGTGGTGTCAGGTTTGCGCCAGACGCTCCCATTGAGGTGTGCCCTCAAGGTGACTTTATTACACCTTCAGAGGTTTATGCACCTCCGTTAGACCCCAATCTACATAACACCCACAGTTGTGTGCCAGAAGTCAGACAATCCAGACCCCTGGACAACGACGACTCACGAGAAATCATTGATTCTTTGTTGCAAAAGAATGATTCTTTGTTGCACAAAAATAATTCCTTGTCTCATAAAAACGAGTCTCTAGCATTAAAGGCTGATAACTTAGAACAACAAATAGCCTTAATGCAAGACCATATTATAATAATAAATAGGAAAGCAGACCCACAAGCAACGTCACAGGGCATAAAAATCCCGAAACGTGCCTCAGATGTGAGTGGCATTCATGCCGAAAACACGGCACATCAGAACGATCAAAGCTCACATATAACAGACATTCTATTAAACTCCATAGCAGCTCAAGCCGACCTTACCCGTCATATGGCTAGAAGTGAGGCCCGACAGTGCGTCTCTGCAGGTCAAATCGTAAAGTTTGACGGTGACGAGCTAAAATGGTTGCCCGTTGTGGAGTTCTGTAAGGATAGCATTCTAGACTCACCGTTGAGCGACCGTGAGAAGCTCCAATATTTAATCGGTTGTCTGGAGGGACCCCCAAAACAGATGGCTGCAAGATATGTGGGCCATGTAGACGGCATTAATACCGTTTGGGATACTTTAAAAGAGCGATATGGAAATGAAGAAAATTTGGGACGTAACATGTATGACAGATTAATCTCTAAAAACAGATCCACTCAAAACGGGGTCGTAGAGTTTAGGGATGAAGTGGAGGAAATCTATCGCCAGCTTGATTGGCTTGGGCAGAAACAAGTATACGATACTATTATGACGGTCCAGTTTGTTTCCAGTGCATTGCCCAAGGGCTCCACGGGAACCAGATGGGATAGATATATTTACAACTATAAGTTAAAGCATGGATGCTTTCCAGATATGGACTCGTTCAGAAGTTTCTTAAAGGCTGAAGCCTCTACTTAACTTATCGCAATGAACCGGGAAAAAAGCACCCGTTCCAACCTTAAAATATCATATAAAATAATGACAAAGAAACAGTATGCTTATGTCACTAGCTACGAGGAACGCCCTTCGGATTACACTGATTCAGAGATGGAAGGACACGACAGTGTATACCTTAGTGATTGATACAAGCTCAAAGGGACAGAGAAAACGTAGACGTAAAAACACAAAAATGCATACTGTAAGCACCCCCATAATTCCAAGGTGTCCCCTTTATAAAACCACCATACACTCCCTTAGAAAATGTCCTGTTTTCCTGAATAAAACAAAAAGGGAAAGACGACAGACAGTAAGAGCTTTGTTGACATGCTCCCTGTGCCTTAAACCAGGACACATAAGACGTAAATGTCACTTAAAGGACATTAAAGCATGTCCCATGTGTCAAGGCCCTCACCACGCTCTACTGCATCCGGACCAGACCCCTAAGGAAGAATCAGTTCATTTCACCGACTACAAGACCGACTCATCTGACGAGGGACCAGATGTATTCCTTCCCGGTGAGTTTTCTGACGACAACGAGTGCTGTAACCACGTCAGTGCATATGAGGCTTTTATAAGCAAGATGTCAAGCTGTCAGTCTTGACTTACTTTGTTGTAATGTTAACTCCTAAGTGACATTTGAGTGCGCTGCATATCACATTCAAGCGTGGGAACGGGTTATGTGTAGTTAACCACTGACCCCCTTTTTCAAAAATATGCCATATATTTAGCTTAACAGGCTAACAAAATTTATCCCTGTATTGCTTTGTCCCCAAAAACAATAGGACCATGGGATGTTTCATGATAAATCGTTTTATACACGGTGCATGAAACTTGATCTTAGTTCTAGAACAACTATAAGTAAAATGACATAAACAATAGGACTATGGGATATTTCATGATAAAGTGTTCTATACACAGTGCATGAAATTTGATCTCAGTTCTAGAACATGCCAGAATATACTAATGGGAGGTTCATGATAAGCCGTTATACACACGATGCATGAAACCTGAACCCAACATCAATAACATGTTGCGATAAGTCATTATTAAACATGACGCGCAGCCAACCAAAACCCTTTAACTGTATGATGACGGTGATAATACAATTGAATGCGGAATCCATATCCTTTATTTGGGTTAAACCAAACTCTGGGTAAATTCTGGAGACGGCCCGCCACTTCTTGTATAACCCGAGTACAAAGGGAGTAACAAATAAAATTATAATAAACCGTAATAGTCATGGTAAGTCATTATTTAACATGGCGCATGTGTATTGATTTTGTGTCGGTACTTAATTTGCTATTAACAATAATTGCTTAATAATAGTAGAATTTTTAGTAAATGGAAATATTTGCCATGATTTATACTATATCACTTATGAATAGGAAGTGAAGTATATTTTTAAGAAACACCGAAGGATAATTTTATTTATATCGGTATTAAGCCGTTCCTTTACTTTCGTGGCTCGCCCCACCATGTTATCTCAGATTTAATAAAATATTCGGTGCAATTTCTATATTGACCGCTGGAAGGCGATGCCTTTGCTCTATTGATGGGACCCAAACTCGCACTGATTCATGTCTTTAGAGGAGAAATACTAATATGTTAGGACAGGACCGGCAGATAACAATGTTATGATCAAATTTATTGTTTAGCCCTTCATTGTTGGATGTTTGCCACCTTTGCTTCACTAACATATGAATGCATAGGTTGCAAGGGATACATACTAGTTAAGCTTAAATGTGATTCGATATAACGTGATTAGGTGTCAACGTTGTGGTATAAAAGGGCCCACCCCCTCTTTTGCAACAAGTTAGTCAGTTAGTCAGTTAGTAGGGCAGATTAATATTATATTACTTTTAGAAATATTCACAGATAGAATTTACAATCTTATAATTACCTGTATTTCGTTCGTGTTTGGAAGTAATTATTATGTGAATTCAAGTATCAGATTATACTATCTTGAGTTCTAACTTCAATTAGATCTTATTTTCAACAATGTTATCGATTAAACATTTATAACATGATGAGCTAAGCGTCATTTACGTGGGCCGGAAGGTTGGGAAACATGGATACAAGCGGCTGAACAACCATAGTCGCACGGATACTAATAGTCAAGGGAAGTCAGGTTAGAGTATCATTACGAGTAAATGGGAGAAACATTTATCAGGTGTAGGTCATCAACTTTAGCTGTCTTACATTTCACCAGCCTTACAAAATTTAGGACACCCGTATGAAAATTGAACAATCCGCACAGCGAAGCAAAAACACGCACAACGCAACAGCAGAAAATAAGCCAATAGTTATTTATAGGTGAATAATTCTATACCTCAGTTTAGCGTAGCCTTGGCAAGGTATTATAGGAGTTCAATTCGTGGTTGCTATGCGTGAGCCGACATTTGATTGGTTGTTGGGTTCCAGGCAGCATCAGTTGAGTTCCTTTGGTACTGTGCAGGTGTTACTGTTTACTTATACATAATTATGTGTTCTGGAATGTCATATTCTGGAATGTTGGAATATATTCTGCTGTGCATGACTGACAGACTGTTAGGGATTATTCTATATTAGGTGGAAATTAGTTATTTGCCACTATACGACTAACTTGCGCTATGGACAATTTAGGCACTGTATCCTAGCTGACAAGGACAATTAGACAATTATTGCCGAGATATTTGCAATTTTTAGAATTAGGTAAGTCTGATGTAAATTTAGTTAAATTTTAAATTTAACTAAATTTTAACTAAATTTTAAATTTAAAAGTTAAATTTTGTTATCCATTTATTGTCACTGTTACATATTCAGCAATTGCTGTTCATATGGGAAATGATTTCTATAAAAACCTGAAATATTTATTGAACTCGAAATTATCAATAGATTATCCTAGAAAATACACAGTCTGGGGAGGCTGTTTAGTAGATCATAAGGACCCGCTATAGCGGTAAATTATATTCTTTGTGGAGATCTCGACCCGGGAATCGTTGATTAGTAGTTCACATATAGATCTGCCTGGTCGGGGATTCTTATGCAGATAGTTTTACAGCATGACAATAACAAACCTTGGTCTTACTGTATTATGACGGCCCAATCACACTTGAATGCCGAGTCTTATTATTACTCCCGCTTCTTGTCAATTGCCAGAGTACAGTAAGAGATGTCAATTGGTTGACTTGAAACTTCAAGAACCAACATAGCTCGAAATTGATTAATACAATATCACATCCATATAAATCCGTTCAAGTCACAGTAATAATGAGCATTACGGGAACGGTCGGGGTCCATTTGTGGCTCTCTCCCAAGGGATGAGTAAACTTAGTTTAAGTCACCAGATTGCATAAATCTTTATTATGTTATTTACTAATAGCTTAATACCATCCACCCCTAATTATGACATAAATATCACGATAGTACAAACACCGATACTATACAGACAAACACTACATTAAAATAAATAAATTAAATAGTAACCAACAAAGACATAATAATATCACAGTAAACCCAGATCTGTATGAATGAGCAATACCCTATCCTACCGCTATATTTACCGAATGTTGATCTTCGATAAATTAATAATTAATTTAGAACATTGGGACGCTGGTGTGTCGCTTGCGCAACCCCTGTTTCTTATTAAAGTTCTAAAGTTTGTCGTATTTGCTAAATTTAATATCTTTAAATATATTTGGTGAGTATCCAGGAAACTAATATCAACATTCGGGAAATAGTAGATTTGTGATAAACATTTCATACCGGTCAACCGGTACGTGTTGTGATATTGTGTGCGTTAGTTTGCATGACAGTATGAATAGCAACTACTTTACGTGTGTTTACTGAAGCGAACCGAAGCCTTATTGCTGACTAACTGCAATTACATTGCGATATAAGTTACCCCGACGAATAGCCCTTGGATAAGACCGGCCTCGAGCTTTTCCTGCGCGTTAGCCGTTGCGTCATCCACCCGTTCATCCACGCCTGTTGGATAGGGAATTGGCGTAGCAGCGCTAACGTGGCCTGGGGCAGCTCGGGTCCGTGTCGGGCTGGGGGATAGAGGGCGGCTTGCCATTGCCAACCCACGCGAACTTTGATAACTATACCAATAATTAACTTTGGTTTGCCCTTGTTGGATTGATAACATATTTGTTTCTTACAATAATAACAATGGATACTTCTAATGATGATCCAATGGATAATATCAATATACAGTGACAACAGCTTTCAGAGGAATACCGTCGAGGTATGCAAGAGATAATGGAGGATTTGTTGACACCCGGAGTACCGCAACAGTATACGGAACCTCTAATGTCCCTGGTAGAGATATCAGAGCGACTGCATCACCGTGTCTTTATGGACAGGTATGCTAATATAGATGGATCTTATAAACCGTTCGTCATATCTGGGTACCCGAGCAATCATATATACACAGAAGATGTTCATGAGCGACAAGACATGGAAATGTGGCGTTATCATGTACAGAGACAACGGGAGGATACCGCTCGGATGGATAAGGAAGACAACATCCGAGATACCATTTCAGCAGGCAATGAGGAAACCAGGGTTAACGCGGCTAAAATTCAAGGACTTAGTTACGTTCCTTCGAGAAACTTATTTAAATATAGCGGCGGCCCAAACTCAACAAACTCATTATCCCAAAGGTATTCGCCCCGAACCGATAGCGCTTTCCCTGCCTTGACTGCTTATCAACGCCGTGTGAGACATCAACAATTTGTAAAAGCGGAGGCTTATGTCAATGATACACATCGACACCCGGCTATAGGAATCGACGCTACTTTGTTACCGTAACCGATGTTAGATATTCTGTTGGATGAATCCATCTACAAACTCGATTCAGCCATATATCGGGACTTAACGGATGATTTTCCTATTGTCCATGATATACCATATCCCTTCGTCGACACTCAAGTTATCCTTCCTTGGGCGCAATCTCACGGCTCCTTCCGAGTTATGTATCGACGCAATGCTAACGATACGTATAACCAAGTTGATCGTACTTCCTCTGGCCATATCGCCTTCCAGGAGTGCGATTAACCTGTCCCCTCCAGACCAGTGCAAACCACCGTGCGGAAGCGCTAAGCCGCTCCCCTGGAACCGGGATTCCTTCGACCGGCTGTCGACTCATGCGACACAAAACCGGCTGAGTTCCCGTCCTTATCTGGCACCTCCACCGGAACATATACTGATCGTCCGAGTTCTCCGACACCTGATGCGGTGGATATGCACACGGGTCTCGATGAGACAATTTTGAGCGACGATCTCGCGGTACCTGCACCCCCGACACCCGCAAAAGGGAGGAAACGACTCTTTATGCCACTGCAAACGAAAGCGATAATATAAGATTATCATTAGTTAGCCTGCCGAACTTTATAAAATCCCCCTACCTGTTAGCAAACTATCATATTTGTAAATAATTAACAATATGTATTTCTTATAGTAAGACTGATAATATTCAGTATATTAGTACCTAAAGAGATAATATGACTCATATTGCTTACTTACGTACCCAGAGAATATTAGTAAATGTGTTGAACCCTAGTGTTATTTGAAAGTTGTTTAATACTTACCTAGTTTCACCGGAAGTACCTAAAGAGGTGAGGTCTCTATAGGGTGCTTTCAACAGGCGGCGGCCGACTCGTGAGGGTCAGTTGGCTTGGGGCTTGGATGGGTTGCACTGACCTTCAGCTGTTCCGTTTTTTTTGATACTATATGTTATTGTCTCCATGTTCAGCTAATTGGTCTTTGGGATTTGTTTGGGTCTTTGAGCTTTCTGTTGATGTGGGTACGTGGTACACGTGAGTGTGTGTATGGCCACTACGAGTGAGTGTGGGAAACCTTGCCAGTTGGTTCTGTCGCCACTGGTATTAGTAGGACCATATCTTTACTGCGCCCCAGCATACTTTGTGCACACAAAGTTATTTTGCCCTGATGGCAAAATAAGGTACTCTCAACTTTTTTATCAGTCGATACAATTTTGTCCCCTGCGATTTTGACACTGATTTTGTCTTTTCCAATTATGTCCTCTGTGTGTGCATGGTATGTGTCCGATTTTGTGTTTACAGTTGTGTACTTGATTTCGTGAACATCTGTTTAGTACACGTGTACAGTGACTGGTAAGTGGTTACTTGTTCTTAGCTTTTGAGCTAGACAGTATTGTCTTTTCAATACTGCCGGCAAGGCGGGTGAAAACGAGTCAAAATTCCATGTTGGGTACCGCAAGCCCACGTGGGAATAGACCGTCGGTTAGGCTCAAGGGCAACCTTGATGCTCGATCGCTATCGACTGGTCCACCTGCCGGTTGACTCTCTGAGTTGGCTCAATGTACAGTCAGGCCACAGTAAGGTGACAGTAGCCGACCATCTGGCTACACATGCGACGAGCTGTGCTGGTGTGATAGGGGGATTGAAAATTGAATCCGGGAAGCATCGGGCTACCCTCCGGCCCGGTCTGATAAAAACATCAGTCGGACTGGCCCCAGGGGTGGTGGAAACACGTCCGCCTCGTGGGTGCGCCTCGGGGAGGAGACCAGAAGGATGAAATCGGACCTAACAGACTTCATTGTTAATATGAGAAAGTTAACCTACCATAATTAACTCTGTTTAATTTAGTTGGATTGTTCATTATATTTAATTGTATGTAACGAGTATTTGATATCAACATGATTTAATTGTTGAAAGTTTATATACCTCTTTCGGTGTAAATTTTAGAAAAAACTTAATATTATGTCATTTAACATATTGTGTTGGATTGTGTTGGGAACTTGTACGTGATTTTAGGGAACGGTTTTGCTGCCACTGCTAACTGTATACAGAAATCTTATATTTTCATCGGGTTATTATTCGGTTTCAGTGCATATAATATTTGTACTTCGAACGTATTAAATAGCCCAAAAGGTTGTTTATATTGTTGCCTAACAACGGTTGTAGTGTTGCTGAACTCTCATTGGTAGCTACAGAATATTCTATATAGCTGGTATTCTTACGTCTTATTGGCTGTTCTATCTTTACTGAACATTGTGAATTCATATATAACTGTTGTTAGCCTCGCTAAGGCAGGGCTTAACCTGATAACATCTCAGGTAATTTACATTGATTTTATAGCCTAGTAAGTCACGTTAGTTATAGTGGCCTATGATATTTTACCTAATCACTTGTATTAACAACTAATTGCTTGCATTAACAACTAATCATTTGCAATCTATTATATTTGCACTACTTGTTGATGAAGATATTGGACTAAAGATCAAACCAACTTGATTTCCACCACACTTTCGTGAGTGTTCCTGCTATATGCGGCAGGTATCCCGAGGCATTGATAACACTCATAACTACATAACGGCTTACTAATCATCTTCGGGTTAGCCTCCCATAAAGATCTCGACAGAAATTTACTTTAGTTTACTATACTGTGCCATTCAGGTGAATGGATTTGAGTAATTGCCAAGTTACAGAGTGTAATCTCTCTCTCTGACCATAGGTAAATAATACTTTTCTTCAGACCATAGGATAACATTGTTGTGATGAAATTTTCACAGCAGCTTGATACCGCGATTCTAAGGTCCCTGGCATGATCGGCTACTCCGTCCATAACCTCTGGGCTCAAAAAATAAACGTAAATGAGAAATCGCCATAGGTGCAATGGTAAAATAATACCAATGACAGCTGGTGTCCTGATGAAATATGGCTTATGTAATGCATTTCTACACAAGGCTTAGTAATAAATCAATGAGGTTGCCAAGATTATTATACTTAGTACACCCATACTGTTTGTTTAGGCCCTAGCACTCTCTGTCAAAGCAAACATTAACTGGTTGGTTTAGTTTGAAATCTATTATCGCCTCAGCTGAATTACTCTTCCCAATGCATTCTATGGGAATATCTCACTCTGCTAATGTAAGCTGAATGACTGTTAGGCTGACTGCCTTGCATTCAAAATGTTTTATAGGTAATTGACATTTAGTGCAAGCTGATTAACTGTTAGTTACTTATTACTGGTTGCACATGAATTGATGGTGTTTTCAATTTATTAACTAAACACGATATCGCGCATTGCACCAGCGTAGTTTCGAAATTCCAAAACGAGGTCTTCAGTAGTTGCAGGTCGATTTTGTTCTAGAATTGTGCAACTAAAAATAGATCGAATTTATTAATAATTATTGTATGAAATATGAATGTATTTTTACAT
>JAUCBJ010000414.1:0-37578 GCA_032718475.1 Nemertoderma westbladi | reverse complement strand
ACAACCTCCGCTTTGCAGGACATTGACTTTCGCCGTGAGGACCAGCCAGTGCATAATCTTGTACTTTGGCGGCCTCATGGAGTGAATAAGCATGGTGGACAGCCCATGAGTTTCTTGAGACGCATCTTAAAGGACACTGGCCTTAAAGATGCGGATGATCTAGCAAGTGTCATGGGTGATGGGGAGTTGTGGCGGTGCAATTTTGTTGACAAGCCGGCACAGCATTCTTAAAAATGCAGCTGCAATGCAGCATGCCGATCCTAGTAGTAGTAGTATTAGTAGTAGTATCTTAGCTTCTCGAAGGCCACACGGAAATTCAACTTAGGAAAATTTCTAAACTTTGGCCAGACAACATGTGTACCAAGTTTGGTTAAATTTTATTTATTAACGTTATGTTATTAATTAATTAAATTATTAATTCGTTATTAAATGTTATTAACATTTCAAATTGAACTTAACAGAATGACAGAACGATAGAACAACAGTCACACCGATTA
Organism: Nemertoderma westbladi; assembly: GCA_032718475.1. Taxonomy (NCBI): domain Eukaryota; kingdom Metazoa; phylum Xenacoelomorpha; order Nemertodermatida; family Nemertodermatidae; genus Nemertoderma; species Nemertoderma westbladi. Next base: position 37,081 of record JAUCBJ010000414.1, on the reverse strand, counting down.
AGTTAGTGTTACCTGTATGCTAAGCTCGCTTACTTTCGTCGCTCGCCCCACAATATCCCTCTGTTTTTAAAAAAGATATATTTATTTCGCAAATTTAGCTACAATTATAGCATGATTAACCTATTTGTACCAGGCTATAAAATGTTGTACAAATACCAAAATTTGGCACCCGTCGAAAAAAACAAGTTTGAAATTTCTAAATCAATTTATATGAATTCTATCCAATTGCTAACACCAAAAAACCGGTGTAAATCAAAATTAGAGATGTTACAATTCATATTTAATGAAATGTACTTTTCAAAAAACGTCTCAAAAAAAGTGCCAAAAGTAGGGTTAAAAAATGGTGCTATAACTCAAAAACTGCCCAATATTTTTGAAAACGGTTTTCACTACTAGGAAGACAATAGATTTTTAGGAAAAGTCATAAAATTTCAGATTCCCAACTGCTTTTGTTTCAGAATTATAATAAAAAAAACCACGGGGGAGGTCATATTGACCCCCCCCCCCCCCGGGTTTAATAGGGTTAACCCTATTACCACTGGGGTGTTTTGACCATTAGCACCACTGGGGGGGGGGGGGGGGGGGGGGCGATTCGGCCCACCCACTATATTTTTGTAGTCGTCCAATGAAATCCTACAAAATTTGGGCTGTTGGTGAAACAACTATAGATGAACACTACCAAACCTTAAAAAGTTAAAATTTCATAAGCAGGGACTCATAATTTTGATGAAAAATAAAAGTAGTCCCAGGACAAAATTACAAAATTTTTCGTTTTCTAAAAACTAATAGTGTGGCAGTGTTGGCTAGATTTAGTAGGTTTTTCAAGACGCTGAATCGAATGTGATTATATTCCACTTCCAAAAATTGAAGTGGATGCTATTTTTCGTGCACCTAAGAAGTGGGCGTGGCACTTCAAATTTTGAAAAATTAGATATTCAGAAAATGCCCCTAATTTTTTTATTTCAACGCATCTTTATGGGTTTTCTGGGCCGCTGAATCGATTGAAAGTAATATAGAAGCCTGAAGACTGAGTGGTTCGCCATTTTTGGTGCACCAAAATTAGGGCGTGGCACTTCAAATTTTGAAAAATACGAGATTCGGAAAATAAACCAAAATTGAAATTTTAACGAATTTATATAGGTTTTCCAGACCGCTGAATCGATTGAAAGTAATATAGAAGCCTGAAGACTTAGAAGTTAGCCATTTTTTGAAATCAAAACTTTAGTGTTTTTTCCGAATAAAGTAATTTTGAAAATTTGAAGTGCCACGCCCTAATTTTGGTGCACCGAAAATTACGTACACAAAGGATTTGAGGCTTCTATATTACTTTCAATCGATTCAGCGCTCCAGAAAACCTATAAAATTAATTTGAAATCAAAACTTTAGTGAATTTTCCGAATCTCGTATTTTTCAAAATTTGAAGTGCCACGCCCTAATTTTGGTGCACCAAAAATGGCGAACCACTAAGTCTTCAGGCTTCTATATTACTTTCAATCGATTCAGCGCTCCAGAAAACCTATAAAAATGCTTTGCAAATCAAAACTTTAGTGTATTTTCCGAATCTCGTATTTTTCAAAATTTGAAGTGCCACGCCCTAATTTTGGTGCACCAAAAATGGCGAACCACTAAGTCTTCAGGCTTCTATACTACTTTTAATCGATTCAGCGCTCCAGAAAACCAATAAAAATGCTTCGAAATCAGAACTTTAGTAAATTTTCCGAATAAAGTAATTTTGAAATTTTAAAGTGCCACGCCCTAAATTTGGTGCTCCAAAAATGACGTACCACTACACTTACATACTTGTATAGAGCATTAGAGTGATCCAAACCAATAAAAATAAATAAAAATAGCCCAAACATAAATAATTACTAAATCACGAATGACTTTGTAAAATTCGAAAATTTCAAAAAATTTGGTGCTGGAGACCAAATTTTGAGGTGGCACCCACATCGAAAAGTAGAAATCCAATTGCAACGGCGTTTTTTGCAAAAGATGCGGCATTAAATTTGGCTAATTCTCACAAAAAATTGGGCCGGTACGTAATGTGGTTGCATAGTTACAGCAACTAAAAACTAGGAAGGGGCCGATTCGCCCCCCCCCCCCCCCCCCCCAGTGGTAATAGGGTTAAGGGTAATGCCAACTCGAAAATTAGCGAAATAAATATATCTTTTTAAAAACAGCGGGATAGTGGTCTTTTTATTATTTACTTTATTATTTTACTTTTTATTATTTATTATTATTATATATATTAATAATATATAATAAAAATTTATCTTCAAAGACATCTTATCTCAATGCATCAATGCAATGACATATTGCGCTGTCAAAATTTAGACCCAGCAAAAAATATCTGAACCTGTTTGTGTTCTCCCAGCAGGTTCAAAAATTCCAAAAAGATAAGGAGACAGTGTGTAGCACAATAGTAGCTCTATTGTACGCTGACACCCTGAAGAATAAATATTTATTTATTGCACATTGCAGGTTATCGTTATCAGTCACTATTGTATTCAGGGAAAATATAAATGGTACCATAGTAATAAAAAAACAGCTAATTTATGGGATTTAAGTGCCCATACGCAACAATGCCCATATGTAGATGTGGTTTGAAGGGGAAAAGACTTAATCTTTGTCTCATCCCATTTGGTCTTTTTGTAGGTAGATAAACCAGAGATATCCATTCATACGTCCATTCCCTATATAGCAGCTTGACTCCACTTGCCACTCTCTTTGGTAGCAATAAAACTCTCTGCATCCGGTAGTGTTATTGTCTTCTTGGCAAGCAATTCCAGTTGAATTTCTTCATCTGAGAGTCCAAAGATTAACTGGTGTAGGGCCATTTCAACAGTGTAGTCCACTTCTGCCCACAATTCCGTTGTTTGCAGCATACTCGAAATTAGCAATTACAAGCTGTTGCTCGTAGATCGGCAACATAAAAGTCTGGTCAGGATGGTCATGGCCGTGATGTTTATTTTGCAGTCTGAGTGTGGCTACTAATTTATTACGTGACTTGACCACCATTAGACTATTGAACAACTCGTCTTAGGATAGACTAGAAACAGCCTCACCAAAATTTGAGAATAGCAAATTGCTATGTCCTCATCCAAACACTGGAGGAGGTGTTGTTGTGGCTTGCTAGGAATATTAGCTAATTGTTATATTGGTTTTATAGATGTGTAAAGAAAATAAAATTTTCTTCACTAACATGTTCATCTGTAAGAGATAAGGTTGGTTGTTTTGGTTTTTCAGGACGGTTATTAGCAACTGGTGCTGTCCTTTGATTACCAGAATGAACATAATGCTCATGGATCTCAATGAACCGAAGCTTGTCTGCAAATGAGGCGCCATCATGGGAATCCTCATATCCACATCCTGACCCTACAATCATAGACTCACCTGTAGACCTAGTCGTAGGTTGAGCCATCTAAGATTAGAGGAATGCTAAACCGATATGAGTAACAATCGGTTCCATGGAAGAATCACTCCAAAGTGATGCGAGGGCGAGGATACTCCGAAGGGATGTGAGGAAACTCCGTCGATGAGAGGAAACTCTTTCAATGAGAGGAAACTCTGTTGATGTGAGGAAACTCCGTCCATGTGAGGAAACTCCATCGATGTGAGGAAACTCCGTCAATTCGAGGAAACTCCATCAATGCGAGGAAACTCCATCGATGTGAGGAAACTCCATCGATGTGGGGAAACTCTGTCGAAGCGAGGAGGCTGTCGATGCGATAGTTATTGGATAATATCATTGCCAGGGTTCGCGGTTTCACTTTCGCTAAATTTGGAACATAGCTGAGTGTGAAACTAGGCGAGATGAAACAATGTTCCAATGTTCTATACTGTCAACTAACATGTATCATTATGATAGGGTACCGGTAGGGCTACAGCATGTAATATCATATCCCACATAATATGAGTACTGTACTACAGTATATCAAAATACCACTTGACTGACTCCCAGCTATATTTATTTATTTATATAATTATTTCTTAGCGTCATCATACCCATAAGTGTTTTATCTATAATTTTAGAAAGTCAATGTGTGTGATGGGCAGAAAATTTGTGGTGAGCTAATCATTGTTATTTTGATTGAAATTGTAAATTCTTTTGAGCTCTATTATCTTTATCTTTAATCTTTATCATATTTTAAAACTTTGTCTATATTTATTGTACATACTAAAACCCAGACAGAGATAATGGGATGACTACCACTATCATAAGTTCCAATATTGTGGGTGACTAAAATGTTGCCACCTTCCTGAACTTATGAAGTTCGAAAATGGGACTGGATAAATTGCATTCATTAATTTGCCTAAATTGATCTCACGTTCCTATCCTTCTTGGGGCTTCATTCCCACCTGGTGCATCCAACATTGTCACAGTCCTATTTAGAGCCTACCTGTACCTTGTTACATATTCTCATCTAACTGAAAGCTTCCCTATATATATACATATATAGTAACATCCCTATCTGATCATATCCCAACTTGGTCACAACATTACAACCTTGTCAAGTTTCTGTTTTTCACAACCATCTGGCCACATTTCACATGGTCATCATGGTCACAATGAAATTATTGCAGCAATCAGATCAGTATACGATGGATCGACAACATTTGTGTCTACTGTTAACGGTGACACAGAACCATTTGAAGTGTTATGGGGCGTCCTCCAAGGAGACACACTTGCACCATTCTTGTTCATTATTGTGGTTGACTGTTCTACGCATGTCCTTAGATCATCATAATGATGATGGGGTGATGATAACTCCACCTACTGGCTCCAGAAGTCGAGGAAATCCTGCCAAGTACCTAACTGATCTTGACTTAGCTGGTGACTTAGGAGTACTCTCAGAATCATTAGAGGGAGCCCAACGGCTCATCAGCTCATTAGAACATGCTGCTTCTATCTAGTGTTGGTCTTTTTATTAACTCCAGAAAGACCAAAATTTTGACAGTTAACTTTGAAAGTCCTCAGCAAGTCTCTGATCGGTTGAGCATAAGCTCAAAGGATGGTATGCTTGAGCATGTGGACGACTTCTGTTTCCTGGGATCATGGATCTGGAAGTCAGGTGAGGACCTTCGAATACGTAAGGGAAAGGCTTTAATAGGCTTTCCAGGATTTGGAAGTCACCGAGAATTAATCGGAAACTTAAGGTCCAATTATTTAGAGCAGCAGTAGTTCCAGTACTCCTCTACGGGAGTCCATGCTGGGCTCTAACTGCTGAGGACACCAAATATCTGGATGGCACATTCACAAGAATGCTACGCCGGGTTCATTGTGTCAAGTACAATGCACACATCTCCAACCAGACACTATATAACATTAGAGGTGTCTCATTGGTTCCCCCAAGCTTGACACTAGAACAAAATCGCCTCCGCTTTGCAGGACATTGCTTTCGCCATGAGGACCAGCCAGTGCATAATCTTGTACTTTGGCAGCCACATGGAGTGAATAAGCATGGTGGATAGCCCATGACTTTCTTGAGACGCATCTTAAAGGACGCTGGCCTTGAAGATGCGGATGATCTAGCAAATGCCATGGATGATAGGGAGTTGTGGCGGTGCAATTTTGTTGACAAGCCGGCACAGCATTCTTAAAAATGCAGCTGCAATGCAGCATGCCGATCCTAGTAGTAGTAGTAGTAGTCACATGATCATTCACACTGCCAAGTCACATTCATAAGTGGTTATGCTATACAATTGGTTACAAAACAAACCCGATCATGCCATATAACAAACATAAAAATACAATTAAACATTCCTCATAGAAAATGCAGTACTGATATAATATAACTTTTATCGTCTATTATTCACAACTCGCAAGTAATTATAATCTTTTGTATAAAATAAAACACCCAATCCCGGGGGATCTAGAAAAACAATCTAATATAATATTTAACCAATAATCTTTTAAGCAAACAAATAGTAATTACAAATAAGGATATACATTAATTATAATGATAAGGAAAGATATGCAATTCGCCAATTATTAGAAGTTAAAATAATACAGAATAATAAATATTAGTTGTCAAATACTGCCGAAAGTGAACTTTTACCACACAGGGCTCCAGTTTATATCTAATAGACATTAGTTTGTAAATATATCAGTTTCGATTCACTATTATATGTTTATCGACTTATTTTAAAATATTTTCTTAACGGTTTAAATATGTTGACCTTTACAGCATTTCTAAAACTACCAACAAACATATACATGAGGTAAAAATCTATACAGTAAGTAATAAAAAGACAATGACTTAATTCAGCGATGTAATCATTGGCAAGCCATAGTTTCTTCCAATGCAATACTTCCGTTATTGTTGATTTTGGTCCTATTTGGGCTTCAATTGTGTCGTGATATTTGGATATTATGTACCACAACACGTAGAGAACATCTTTTATGCACATCAATATCCCATTTATTAGCATCAAACGTGCTGCTGCAACCAATTTACCAGATGATGTATTTTGTTTGTCGTAATTTAGTTTTCTTAATTTACAAATCATAAGCCAATTGATAATTAATATTCCGAGAACTTGTACGCTTTTTCTAATAGGGGAGAAATAATCAAGAAACTGATAAGCTCTATGGATATATATGTTATGCGCTTCCCAATAATTGTATATTGCCCAATATTGCCTATCTCTGTTAACATAACGAATTTCAGGCTTATACAATAGAGCAAAAGGCCAGTAAACACAAGTTGTATATATAAATAACAGTAACACAATGTAGTAAATCATATTATAGTTTTTCAATTTTGTATTTTTATACCAAACTGGTACATAGAGTGCTGATATGCGTTCTACACCCATTATTAATATCAGTGTATCATTTTCATTCTTTACAAACCAGTTTAGCATTTGCCAATAAAGCTGAAATATCCAGTAAATAACGTTATAACAATGCAAGTGGTTTATGGTAATGCCATTGACCTTTTCAACTGTAATGGAGCTGCTGAACCAACCATAATTACTGCCATGAACTAATAGAGATCCAAAAGATATGAGAATATCAAAAACTGATTTAACAGCTAACATTCTATAAAACAGAGTGTTAAATGATTTTTCGCGAAATATCGTGATAATTATAAATATATTTCCAACCAATCCAAATATATTATTTATCAATATGTATGGTGTGAGAATTTTTGCGCCGAAGAATTCTACAACATTTTTATAACCATTAAACCAATAGAGAACTTCATCAAAATCATCTTGAGGGATATTGATATAATACTTGTGATATATATCTGATTTCGTTGCGTTAGAATTATTGGTAAATGTTTCTCTCCAATTAGCAACAGACAGTAACATTGTTCAACAGCTAAACCATAAAGGTAATAATACTAAAGGTAGTATATTTTTCATGAAATTATATATAATTTCACATTAAATTAATTGGATAATAGATAATTCTAAATATGTACGGCGAAGAAAGTTATAACTATATAGCATAGCCAATGGTCTGGTCATACTGTTTGTGGGGCAAGCCACGAAGTCTAGCATGAGCCTGTTATAATTAGTAGATGTCTGTCATCATCGTTGTCGTTGTCGAAATCGTTTAAATGCTACTAATTCGGAGTCGGTGAATCTTTGATGAAATTAAACCAAACTTGGTACACATGTAGTATATAAAAAGTTTATAAATTGTACAGAGTTTTATAGTTCGTCTGTATGGCCGCTAGGGGCAGTGACCAGGTCCACTAATTTAAGTGCTATACAAAGGCTAATACACTTCGTGCTGCGCGAAGGCCCCACGAACCTGTTGCATAGAGTATAACTCAAATATGAAAACTTGAGTTTGAAGCAACCGGGTGATTCTAGTCCAAATTGACCAAGTTTATGTTCATAAAGTGCAGATTTCATAAATCTAAAAAATTTAAATAGCAATTTATCCATGCATGTACAAATATGTGCACAATTTTATGGCGAATCTTCTCGTACCAAGTACAGGACAAAATGCTAACTCAGAGGGAAGATATCAACGTTCACAAACAACCCTGGAAAACGGTGTGATCACCATCAGACTTTTAGTACTATTAATAATAATAAATGAATTGTTGTGGGGTGAGTGACGGTAGCTGGTAGCTCAGTACACTCTGATGATAACTGATGATCACCATATGATAACTTCTGATGATAACCAGAAGTTTGAAACAAAAAAAAATCCCACTCTATAGCGAAATCTTCATCCGATCTGGTAGCTCAGTACAACTCACCCGGCTGATGATAACCAGAAGTTTGAAACCTAGGAATAAATGGGGCGCAAATGGAAGTGACGGGGGGGGGGGGGGGGGGGGGGGCTAAGGCAGTCCAACCGCAACTAGTTAGTGACGAGAGGGGGGGGGGGGGGGTGGCGGGGGGCTACAAATGCCCCTACGCCTACGACCTACGCCTACGAGGCTGTACAACCGGGTAGGGGATGAGGCACTCACGCCATAATCTGCCAAATGAGGGAACGTCGAACCCATTTGGAAGGTGGAAGGAGAACAGTAGGGTTCATCCAGGAGGTCGAAATTAGATCTCATGAACGTAGATATAACGGCGGGAGTGAATGACATGAGGGAAACGAAAGGAACAAAAGAGGAAATGCGGCTATGAGCAACAAGAGGTGTCGATACTATAGGCCATACTGTGAGAGATAGTGTAGGGGATAGGGTAACCAAATTAGGGCGCTGCAAAATGTCATGAGGATTATGAGCTATAGTTCCAGTATGTTTAACATGGTGATGACTATGTGGAGTATGTGAACTGCTGCAACCATAGCTAGTTGATGGTACTTCAGAGTCAGAGTCGCTGGTTCTAATATCGTATTCAGTTACTGTATCATAAGCAGTCGCTGTATTGTATACTCTTGCAACTTTACTTTCCTAACTTCAGCATTTACCCTTTGCATCTCACTGCACTTTATCTTATCAGCCAACAATTTATCCCACCCACCAAATGAAGCCAAACGATCACTCTTCATTTATATTAGAAATTGCTTATCTTCCTGGTTGAAATATTTTGACATAAATTCAAGTTTTACTTTAGTTGCCTGTGTATCTCTTCTATCACAGGGGATAGCCCTGAGTTTAGAATTATCTGCCAGTAGTTTAAGGATTCTCTCAATGGACTTCTGAACTGAGATCATTGGAGTACCGCCCATCTTATAAAAATAAGATAGTTAGAACATGCACTGCAGCTTCCCACTTACATATATTTGAATGGGTGACATCTTGGAGATAAAACATTACACAATGAAGGACTTGTTCATTAGTGGGCAACTTTGTTCCACATATTACAGAATCATGCACTGTTATTCATATTCATAATAAAGTAAAGGAGTTAATTAAGTAAAGTATAGTAAAGAGCTAGTGTTGAACGATTACAGTACCTCTTACTGTTGGGCGATCCAACTTGGTCCGACGCAAGCTCTTACAGTTGAACACAAGCAGAACCTTCAGAACCGTTTCCTAAGAACAATTTACTATTAAGAACTATACGGTTTTGACAATCACTCGCTCTTTTCTCTGTTTATTTCTCAACACAGAGCTAACTGTTCGAATTTATAAGCCAAAACAGCGGCAACCAAAAAAATAAATCTGAAATGGCTCCCTAAGCTACTTAAAATGAGTGCGGGTGGTCTAGCACTCGGCATTCACTTATCACAGAGAAATACTGGAAGTTATCGGGCGGGATTATGTCAAATGTGAGAATATTTTAATATTATAATGGGATGGGCTATTTATTCGTCATAATGTCAAAGCTTGGCCTTAAGCTGGCTTTAAGCCAGCAAGCTTACTACTGTATATACTAGCTACCACTATCAGCCCGCTCACCTGCTATTTTCAAATAACCGCATAGCGTTGAATATTCTATGGTATTTCTAAGAGTAATTTACCCAACTATTCTCCGCTATGCTGCGTACAAACTCTTAATTTTATTCTAACATGCTAAATTAACTACAGTGTCGTAAAATACGAATTTGCGTACTAATTACTAAGTATTCCAGAATATGTATTACTAATTATTACGTTACTGAGTTATACTAGCAACAGCCTAAATACTGTATTATTTTGAATTAACAGCGATTAATAAGCATAAACTAAGAAATAGAAAACAATCAAGAAAGGTAGCGCCTATCTAAACATTTACATTCAGGCATCAGGCACTCTTCAGCAACACAGCACAAAATAGCGTTAGTAACAGAGCTGGTAGTGCTATCGACAGCGCTAATCAGCTAGTAGCGCTTGTACATTGATAAGTGTAAGAGGTATAGGCCACCCAAGCCACACGCAGGCCTCCTAACTAAATCCGCTATTACTACCCTAGTACTGTAAAGTTGAGACGAAGTCTGGATCAGAATACGATCAGATGTATGGATCAGACCCAAATACTGCAGTGACAACCGGTCCTTGGTCCGATTGATTAACCCGACCGCAACTGCTAGCCCCCCACCAGCATGTTTACTACATCATCATTTACTACATTGGATCCTCCACTCCTCTTTCCGTCGCTTCCACGGTGCGCCCGCGACGCCTACCGGTACGCCCTTAGCCCTTCATGCTAAAGCAAATAGTTACCGTATCGGCGCATGCGTTGACAACAGTCTGACAGTTGAAAGGGAAAATCGTCCTAAGGATTTACTACATCGCAATCACAAAGATTAGAGAAATTAAGAGTTAATGCAAGAAGATAATTATTCAAAGTTGTAATCAAAAGAAGTAACAGTAGAAATCAGCATTAAAAATTTACAGAATTTGCAGAATCAACAAGCAAGAAGATTAAAAACATTTAAATCAAACTAACACGTGCACAGTACCGCTGTACCGGTGTACTAATACACCGAAGACTGAAAAAAGGTACACTGAGTAAAATATAGGTATGACGCAATGATTAGATCATTGGTCCAACAAAATCTACTACCATTAGACCAACCTAAAATAGCTAGGCCAATGACAGAGCCGGATTGTGATCCTTGCTCCCCCCAAGCAACCCAACCTGCAATCCAGCAGTTCCATTCTGTTAAAGATGCAATAAACGCATAGTTCATTGTGATTGGAGTGAGAATTATAAGAATGCAAGACCTGCCGAACCCCAAAGTGCTTATTATCTACAGGAATAAATTTCAATTCACCCTTTTTTTGTCCTGGACTGGCAAAGATGATTTTAAGTCATATGCTACCATAGTGAATTGACGGACCACAAAGATGCAGCAGTATATACCGGTTTAACCCAATTCTAGATCAACATGTATGCAACACGATGGATATATACTGAGGCCAGGCACGGCAAGAGAGTTGCTCATGGAATCGGGCCCTTGACAATGTCCTTGGGATAAATTTGGTCCGATTTTGATGATATAGTTAAATAATTTTTCTACTTATATACACCAGATCAAGAGAAGGAAACCTATCTTCGCATCCCAAAGAAGCTTAATGATGTGACTGGAATAGGTAGCAGCCATGAAATATTGTATCATTGTGTGACTTCATTTATTTGAAGAAACTTTCATGTTATTTTCCTCGTCAATTGTATTGCAAGAAATAGGATCATGTCACCAAAATTAAATATATTGCTGATCACAACAAATCTGTAGATGGGGTGCACCCAGTGGAGGATTATAAGCAGTCTGATAATGGAAGTGATGAATGTGGTGAAGTGATATTGATATGAGTTGCAGGTCACTGGGGGTAGTGTAGTTGATGAGCTACAGGAGTTCGGTAGAGTTCTTCCATCGCAGATGAAATTAGGAGATGATGCTTTTCCAACCGATGATGAGAGTGATATTGCATTTTTGAGATTCCATACATATCCTCATCGAAAACAACTATTCTAACTATACTGAATCTTCTTTTTACCTGAATATGAAACTGAGTGTACAATCATCAACATTATACTGAGTGTACAATTATTAACATTATATTGAATATCATTAAATAAAATTGAATTGAATCAATTTTAATATCTATATAGAAATAGAAATTGTGAAATGTATTGCGTTAGATGCAATTAGATGTATCATCTCATAACAATCATACATTTTTTTATGATATAAAATTACACTACACAGAACATAATATGACTGTTACAGGCTGGACTGTGCTACAATATTAACTTTGAACGCTTCTGATTGGATAAATCCTCTGTTACAGGTTGGACAAGGCGTTACAGGCAGGACATCAGTTTTTCCTAATTATTTTGATACAATTACTAGTTCCCGTTTGCTATGTTACACCATTGACTTCGTCTCGTTTAGGGTTTTCAGAATATATATTTTTAAATGTTTCGTGATAAAAATTTTTTTGCCAAAATTTAACTTCATTTTGGCCAATTTTGACTAGAATCTCACATCCTGGAATTGCCCACCAAGTCGTGATCGGCCTTCACTATAAACAGCAGAACTAGAAACAAAGCCACCCCCACCCCAAATCACTAGTTCACATACACACTTTCCAAATTCGATGGTATCCTGAAATACCTCAATGTCCGGTGACATTGGGCCTATAAATGAATGTGCACATTTTGGAAACAACCTTAAACATAGTTTGGTTTAGGTGTAGGGGCCAATTGTTCAGCTTTTCACTTTGATATGATAACAAATCTGAATCAGTGGCTCACTTGGTGTTTATCACTGGAGATCATGGAAACAATACTTCTAGAATATAATTCATGTTGCTATATAAACGCTACAAAACAAAATATTCCATTTTTTAAAATATAGCTACCCTTCTAAATGGACAATGAACATATTAATATTAGTATATTAGCAAAATAAAATAGATATAAAACAACTTATAGCACAAAGTACAAATTGCACCACTCTAAAAGGCCCAACACCAAGCGGGGGGGGGGGGGGGGGGGGGAGATCAATACCGATCCGGTAGGTCAGATCCCCGCACAGCATTTTTAAGAATGTTGTGCCGGCTTGTCGACAAAATTGCGCCGCCACAACTCCCTATCACCCATGACATTTGCTAGATCATCCGCATCTTCAAGACCAGTGTCCTTTAAGATGCGTCTCAAGAAAGTCATGGGCTGTCCACCATGCTTATTCACTCCATGAGGCTGCCAAAGTACACTGATTATGCACTGGCTGGTCCTCACGGCGAAAGCAATGTCCTGCAAAGCGGAGGCGATTTTGTTCTAGTGTCAAGCTTGGGGGAACCAATGAGACACCTCCAATGGTATATAGTGTCTGGTTGGAGATGTGTGCATTGTACTTGACACAATGAACCCCGCGTAGCATTCTTGTGAATGTGCCATCTAGAGATTTGTTATCCTCACCAGTTAGAGCCCAGCATGGACTCCCGTAGAGGAGTACTGTAACTACTGCTGCTCTAAATAATCGGACCTTAAGTTTCCGATTAATTCTCGGTGACTTCCAAATCCTGGAAAGCCTATTCAAGGCTGCCCAATGCCCATGCCTTTCCCTTACGTATTCGAAGGTCCTCACCTGACTTCCGGATCCATGATCCCAGGTAACAGAAGTCGTCCACATGCTCAAGCATACCATCCTTTGAGCTTATGCTCATCCGATCAGAGACTTGCTGAGGACTTTCAAAGTTAACTGTCAAAATTTTGGTCTTTATGGAGTTAATAAAAAGACCAACACTAGAAGCAGCATGTTCTAATGAGCTGAGGAGCCATTGCGCTCCCTCTAATGATTCTGAGAGTACTCCTAAGTCATCAGCAAAGTCTAGATCAGTTAGGTACTTGGCAGGATTTCCTCGACTTCTGGAGCCAGTAGGTGGAGTTATCATCACCCCATCATCATTATGATGATCTAAGGACATGCGTAGAACATAGTCAACCACAATAATGAACAAGAATGGTGCAAGTGCGTCTCCTTGGAGGACGCCCCATAACACTTCAAATGGTTGATGCGCCGTCCCCAAATCCAAGACCCCGCCACGGCCGACGACCACCGTGCAGACAGACGGAGTTGGAACGGAGTAAGGAAAACTGGAGGCGCCTCCGAACTCCACCCAAGACACTACCCTTCTAAAACAATATTGTTATATTAAAAACTAATTTGCAAATTTTTGTCTTGAATTTGTAAAATATTGGTATACTTAGAGTACCTCTTGATTTGTATTCAAGTCAACCTGAGAAAAACGAGGGCTAACCCAAAACTAATTAGCAATAAAATAAATTAAAATTTTTGATTCTAAAGTATATAATCTTGCTAATAACCCCAAAAAGTCTATAAAATGTTTAATTGCGGATAAATCTTCATTTACATGGTTGTTTCTTAGCAACAAGGCTTTTAACTATCAACAAAATAACTAACTATTGTTGCTTTGCAGACAAACTCCATTACAATTGATTGACTGGACTAGGCACTTCTACATAGTTAACAATTTAGGTTCTACAGTAGTGCAAAGGAAATTTGTCTAATCAAATTCGTTATAATTTTTGTTGGTACAATATGCATTTGCTCACATTAGAACATCATTCAATATACTAGAGACAGGCCTAGCGGCCCGTGAAGCAAATCGTAGGAGACAGAACGAGTCAAGTATAACCTTTTTGTTCTGTCTGATAATAAATTAGTTTAAGGGTAGTCCCGGTGGTGTATGAGAAATTTTCTAGACAACTTCAAACTATAATTATTATGTTGTAATCATCTAATGAATTATAAAAGCTGTTGTGATTATAGAAGATAGAGAGCAGTTAGCGAAATGTTTATTTTGTTCTATCGGATAGAGTGGTCAGAGAGGAGCCGAGGTATCAATTGATTAATAATAATAACAGCAGTTGTCATGAATTCAATACAATCGCGCACAAGAAGTGATAAGACAAATTCGTTCTTATTTTTGTAATAAATAAAACAAGTTGAGATGTTTCAATGTAAACCGCGATTAACAATTTACACTGTTCAATGTAAACCACGATATTAATTAAATATAACAACTTTATTATTATTATGACAGATTTATATTTCAAACTATAATGTTAGCCTTATGGGGAGAATCATTATGAGGCTGATAAGAAACAAAGTTCTAACAGAAATGGGTACTTACTTTTAGACCTAATGGAAGAATGTGAATTGATACCAACAAACAACACAGTCGAAAAGAGTAAGGGGAAGCTATGGACCTTTCAATACCCTAATGGAACCAAAGCACAACTGGATTACATCCTTATAAACAAAAAGTGGAGGAATAGCATGATCAACTGCGAGGCATACAGCTCGTTCAACCTAATTGGTTCGGACCACAGAAATGTGACTGCAGAGATCAGACTCAGTTTGAGAGCCAGCAAACCCAGGACAAGCAAGCAAATCAACTATGACTGGGAGAAACTCAGAACTGACAATGCTGTAAAGGATGCTTATACAGTAGAAGTTCAAAACCGCTTTGAAGCACTTCAGTCAATGGATGAAGACCAATCCACCGATTCAATATACCAGAATATAATAACAGCCCACAAGGAATCAGCTAAGAGGCATATCCCCCAGAAACCTAAACGAAAACAGTATGTGCCATGGCAAAACTCTGAGGTTACTTGTAAGAGAGAAGATCTTAAGATAGCCTACAAAGTTAAAACCCAGTGCCGGATTAAGCCTCTGGTGGCCCTAAGGCATATTTTAGTAATTTCCAAAAATGGCCCGAAAATTGATATTTTTCCGCAAACCCTTTCAAAAGAAAAAGCTGCTAAAAAACAACTGAAATTGTGAAAATGTTGTGAAGGAAATATAAAGTATTTTCATTGGATGACTGCGTGCAAATAAGTACTAAGTACTTTAATAATAAGTACTTTGCACAAATAGTTTTCATCAAGAATTTTTAACATTACTAAACGGCCTATTATGCCTATAAAACCTTTGCTATAAAATGTGTAATGGTTTTGGTAGAATTTCTCACGCTTTAATTTTTAATATATTAATGGGACCATTACTACGGTGGCTGAATGTGGCCAATTTAATTAATTTTAAAATGGGAAATATAAAAGGAAATTAATGAAATATAATTCCTTAAAACAGGAATTAATCAAATATAATTCAACCCAAAACAGGAATTAATCAAATATAATTCAACCCAAAACAGGAATTAATCAAATATAATTCAACCCAAAACAGGAATTAATCAAATATAATTCAACCCAAAACAGGAATTAATCAAATATAATTCAACCCAAAACAGGAATTAATCAAATATAATTCAACCCAAAACAGGAATTAATCAAATATAATTCAAACATTTTGGAGGGAAATTTAAAATACTGTCTCAGTGCAGTGCAGCAAATTGTCGTTTCCTTTTCAGTCTATCAGTGCAGTACTGCAGTAACGGTTGCCCGTACCTCTGTAAGCTTAGCTGCTTAGTTCTGTGGTTAGTTGTTAATCTTTTAATCACTACTGACTACCAACAGACCGATACGACCTGACTACGGGGAAATCCGGCAGCTTTACCTTACCAATCTTCAGAAAGACCGGTAATTCCGTAGGATTAGTTAGTTCAGTAGTTGTATATAGAACTGTACTGCAGGTGTACTACTAGTATCTGCATGCTGCATTGCAGCTGCATTTTTAAGAATGCTGTGCTGTTATATTTGATTAATTCCTGTTTTGGGTTGAATTATATTTGATTAATTCCTGTTTTGGGTTGAATTATATTTGATTAATTCCTGTTTTGGGTTGAATTATATTTGATTAATTCCTGTTTTGGGTTGAATTATATTTGATTAATTCCTGTTTTGGGTTGAATTATATTTGATTAATTCCTGTTTTGGGTTGAATTATATTTGATTAATTCCTGTTTTAAGGAATTATATTTCATTAATTTCCTTTTATATTTCCCATTTTAAAATTAATTAAATTGGCCACATTCAGCCACCGTACATTACCCCAAATCTATTTGTTTTATTTATAAAGCTACTATTCTGAAACTTTAATACAATTATCTGTGATCTTATATATACTATTAAAACTGAGTATAGATACAGTAGCTTCATAAACCGTTTGTTCGAAAAATATGGCACTTTTTGAGCAGGTCGTCGGTTTTTTCAAAAATTCTATAAATTTATGATAACAATATAATAATAAATTTGTATAAATTTTATAAAAAAATTGTTTTATAAATTCTATACATTTCTATGTAAATTAGCTCATGTTTAAGGATCTGTAATACCCTGCATTGAAGTTCTCGGTCCAAGACTTTGGTAAAATGGACCTAAAAATGTAGGCTATCTTCTATAAATTATTGTTTTTGAAAAATTTAGGGGGGTTTTAGTATTTCCGGGCTATATTTTGAGAATAAATATTTTGTGATAGACAAAGTGTAGCAGTTACAACATCGGTTCTAGAATATCCAAATGCCAATGTTTTACAAAACCAACGATAGTAGTCCTAAAGCTGCAGAACATTTTGGTATGTTTGATGACAATTGAGTAAAAAATAAAATAGTAGTAGGGAATTTAGTGATGAAAAAAGTCAAAATCGATAAACTGATAAAAAGGTTTGTACGCGCTTTTGAAGACCTTTAGCAGTTTAACCTGCTAAAATTTATATGTCTTTTAGTACTTGATAGACTTTTAGTAAATGACAAGTATTTAATACCAATAAACACAACATTAGCCGAAGCCAGCCTAGTGCGCGTCCATTCACCCGCTGGATATACCCGGGAGACTGGATTCGGAGGGCTTAGATTTTATTATTGCAGTGAAGCCTACTGTATTATTCGATTGATCGTTAATAAATAATTTCTGACTAATATTATTCACTTTCGGGAAATATTAACAGTTCCTTTAGGACGTGGCGCTCTATCTATGTAAACAGAGATATGACTTATACTAAACACAACGGTAAGGCTTATGTTTCACGTATAAGGCGCATTCTTTAGGAAATGCTTTGTTATCAGCCACAATCATGCACACTACCGGTACCGCACAATACTGCACACTAATCTGCCGACCGTCAATGAATTTGATCACACATAAAGAGAACAGCAATTGACTCTTGTAGTGCCTATCAAATAGCATTAGATTCACTACAAACCACGATAACATAAGTCGCAATTGCTATATGTAACCTGTCTCTCTAACCTGTAGTGTATCAAGAAAATTGGGAAATTTGGGTTCTTTATAGATGTTCTCCAAATAATAATATTCAACCAACTGATACAAATAATAACAACAGTAAATAGCATTAAGACGGTAGGTTAAGATATGATATGATTGTTTGGTTAGTTGATAATTATGGCGAGATAACAGTTATACGTTCTATAATCTAAGCCTACCAATGTTTCTTCTAAAGTCTGAAAACAATTGACTCTAGAGCCGGTGTTCTTGGCCTAGATAGAAACAACACAACAGTAACACAAACTCTCTGACTCTAACACCGTTGCAGGTATCTTTTCACACAGAGAGGAATAGCTCTCATTGGCAGAACACCAGATTCCACAGGTTCCACGAATATCTAAATGCCGAACTATCAGGATTTTTGCAGCCCTTGGCCAACACACAAAATGAGTCACTCCGCTTGGTTGCCCTGGTTGCATACTCTGCTGCTATAGCTCTGGTTGGCCGATAGAATATAGCAAAGAGCCCCTCGTATAACAAATCAGCCAATCAGCCGGTCGCTTTGCATCATTCGTGTTAGAGAGCTTTTTAGAGTATTCCAGCGCCTGGGAGGGAACTGGATTGCAAAGCAAAAGGGCCAGTTACATCCCACAAAAGCTTTTACACCGCTCCCAGAAAATGGGATTTGAGTCTATAAAATATACAAAATCACAGTTTCTAATATACGTAAATACTCTAAACAGTTAGTCTTTCTTACGCGGACGGCGTTTACGCAGCTTTTTAAAGCTAGCCAGAGTCTTTTTCTCTTTGGGGCGAGCCACTTTACAAGGAGGGCTATAACTCCTGGGTGAAGGGTGCAATAGGTGTGATTGCATCAGAGGGTGTAGGATTATGGTCGGTGTATCCGCCGGTCGAAGTGCCGGGTTGGTTGACATCAACGTCGGGGGAGAGGGGTCTAACGGCCTTTAGAGCGCGTTTTAGGACAGCCGCTCTTACGGGTCCTTTACGAGTGGTCTGAACGAGAGCCGTAGGTGGACCATAGGCAGTTAGAAACTTCCTGGGTTTAATGGTTCTTTCCAACTCGCGTTCGCGGGCTCGGTATTCGTAAGGCCATCGATATACTTCCTGTAACTCGGGGTGTGAGTTAACAAATAAGTCTCCATAGTCCGGATCTTGACGGATAAAATTGATTAAGTTATAGGAATGAATGTCGTTAGGATTAACACTCCTGAGAAATTTGCGTACAAATTTGGTTGAAATACATTCTCCGACGCGCTTCAGTAGTTCGTAACTCGATAAGAGTGATTTCTGTTCGACAGAAGCGAATAGATAAGGATGGAACGCATAAACTCCTTCGTAAGCGCGTCCAGGATAATAACGATGGCGCGAATCACAATGTAAATCAGCGTTTGCTTCCCAAGCTCTGATGTAACGTAGTGTAATCATTTCATCTACGCTTTCCAAATCGTGATTAAAAGGGCAATCGAAACTGGCGTGTCCCTTTAGTTGACAATGGTGACATTGAGTCATAAATTGAGGGCAAACCGCAAAAATGTGCAAGTTATTGAGTCTGCAATATGCACAATAAATTTCCATCGCCGGTTTTTCGTGGAAATAGGAACATCAGACGTTTGTGTCTATCAGTTTGTTGGTTGGGTCTAGGGCATTCGTCACAATAACACCAAAGATGTATGTCCTGTAGAGGAAACGCGGGTGATCGTTCTCCAGTTTTGCAATATTCTTCCATTTGTTCAAAACTATCCGGGATAACAGGTAGTGGACGATCGGCGGTAAGATACATCATAGTGAAATAGAGCCGTTTGAGTTCTACAATCGGGTCATGATGTATACCTTGAGGATATCGAGTCTCTAGGTTCTGCTGACTGGCGATGTTGAGATAAGTTTCTCTCAAATATTCCAGGTAGTCGTTGAAGTCGATGCATTTATCCGGTTCTTCAACGTTTTCTCTTTCCAGTCTGTTACGAATAGAATTTTCGTGATCTATTCTCGGTTTATCGTTACGACTCCGCTGGGTATGATATTTAAATAGAACCATTTCCCTTTCGGTGTCTACATCGTCCGTATCATGTAAATCGATAGGATGGCCGGTAGTTAAGAAGTCCATATACGTACCATTACGATTCGTATAGCGAGCGGTGAATTTTCGATAGTCCAATTCACGCGTAAGTTGCTCTTGGGACATCGGCGGTTCGATATAACGACCATCGTCCTCCGTAATGGTTGGATCGGCTTCACCGCGTATCAAGCTATCCACAAATGCTTGTAAAGGTAAAGTATATCGCTCCCTGATACCAAGATCATCTTCTATCAACTCCGTCATATCTGCTATCTGAGTTTATTAATATTGTAATGAGTTTATGTTTAGGCGAGCGGGCGTCGCTGCCTACCTCTCTTTGCCCCCGGACAGTGGGATTCTCAGCGCCGATGTACCGTCGTCGCGGTGTTTACGCCAACATGTAGCAACAGCACGACAACGATAACCGGCACAAGTCCCTCCACTGTCCGTCCCAAAGGCTTGATTCACTTTAGGTTCTTTCTATAATAGAGTTAGGGCTACTTTCACAATTGCGACTAGCTACTGTAAACACACCTTAGCAGTAACATTCACCTACAAACGCACAAATTCCACACAACTGTCACCAATTGTACACATACGGGCCATTTGTCCGTTAGTCAGTGCCTTCCAGAATGTCACGTTATTATTGTGTATCCTTGGATACTAACAGTGTGCTATGTATTCTCTATGCTATGCAATGGGACAAGCTTTCTATTGTTCTTTTAACTTGCTTCTAATTCTAGCGTGGGTGTTGCTATGGTGACATTATGGAAAGCTAGCGGTAGAATTAGGGTAATTCTCATGCATACAGATCTGGAATGCTATTTAATAGTAATTCTTTAATTGTCAATATCCTCTTTATGCATGATTTTATTAATTTTTATCGGCTATTGACTATATGTTGGAGATTCTCGCACTCTAATACACTCAATAGGATGAATCTCCGCTCCCATGATCTATTAATTAATTGAATTTTGGGAATGTTATAAATTGCACAAAATGACAATTTATGAAATTCATTTAAGATATGAATTTAAATTTATTCCCGTGAATTTTATTATTTGATGGTAAAATTGACACAATTTTATTCCAGAGCATGTCTGGGGACCTAGGATCTTAAATTCTATAAAATTGTCTTTTAAGAGTATCGGTAAGTGCTGCGATATCTTAATTGACTAGAAATTTTAAAGGATCTGAATTTTACAGATTTTAATAAATATTAAATTAATATTTAAGATGGGCACCGATTTATTCCAGAACTTGTCTGGGGACGTTAACCACTGATTATAGAATTTGTCTTTCAAGTATATCGGTGGGTGCCGCGATATCTTAATCGACTAGAATTACAGATGGTCAAAAGGTTTAACAGATTTATTTGCGTTTTACGCTACTGTTATAGGGACATCACGCTACTATATGTATTATTTAATATAAAGTAGAAGAGCAATATCGCACGAAGCAATGTCAGTGTGAAGAGGCAAGTCGTTTCCAAGGTCTACCCAGAGCTTGGTTTAGCCGAGACACGAGAATCTGAACTTTGCATTCCTAATACTCTGCCTACCAATAATACTTAAGTATAGTAGGAGCTTTATTGTACTTTAATAAGTACGGACATTTCATCTTACTGTAGTCACGTATTTATAATATGATACGGACAGTAAGGAAAGAGAAAAAATAATTATTTCTCGCCGTCGCACTAAATATATTATAAGTAATTACGTACGTAATAAACACTAATATATTGCACTAATCTACTAAATAATCACTAAAATAACATTCTACTAAATAAAATTAAAGGAAACGATTATAATAAAATTACATAATAATACATACATAAATATAAAATAAAAACAAATATAAAATGATATAGTCACACGCCCACTCCATATGTTATTACGTTATGGAGTCCCTAGATATTTGTCGGATTAGGGAAGTGGTCGTAGGAAGAGTATCTTGCCTTCCATAGTTTCCGGACAGTTTTCGGTCTCTTTCCAGAAAAACATAAACGACTAGCTGGGCGATTGAGTTGTTGTGTTACTTTCTCCGCTCCCTTGGCCTGTCTAATCTCCGCCGTGGTAAGATGAGGAGGCCATTCTTCTTCTTCTTTACTTAAGAAGTCGGATCCACCTAACCAGCCTGGAGTATCTATCAGTTCTTGAGGAGTTGCTCCTCTGGAAGCGATGTCGGCTGGATTAATCGTCCCAAGGCAATGTCTCCATTGATCTACATTGGAGTTAATATCGTCATTATCTGAGGAGTATGGTGTTCCCTCAGTTGGATCGTCCACATCACTGCTCTCCACTTCCCATTCCTTTACTTGGTATACCTGTTGTTGAGGTAATCTCTCTTTGAGAGTTCTACGGGAAGGGCCAGTGAAGTACCAACCTACTCTAGTTCTTACCGCATAGGTTTGTAGTGGCTGCGGTTGAGCAGGCCGTTTCTCCAATGTCTCGAGCGCCTCATGCGCGTTTTGGCCGATGAGTATTTGCACTCCAGGATAATCTGTCTGGAATCGAGGTATCTTAAGATGTTGGATGCTCTCATCCTCGTCCCAATTATAAAGGTCTGCTTGGGTAGTAGCGAAGTTCTTTATAGCCACCATTTTTACCGACCTTATACCTTGTGCTCCTAATTTATCCTGGGGGGTGGACAACACACCTACATAGTAATCTGCCGTTAGGGTAGATTTCCAAACCTGCATAATTCCTGACATATTCAATTTAGTCCGGAATTTGGGTTGTCCAGCAAAGATATCTTCGGCTAGTTCTTGATCGATGAATGTTCCTGTGCTGCCGGAGTCAAGGAGGGCGTTCACTATGTAACTTTTGTTAGGACCGTGAACTCTTACCTGCACTACAGGAAATTCTCTGATTCCTACGTTGGAAGTTGGAGCTTTCCAAGATGGTTGTCTGGCAAAAGTAGTTGGGGGGAACTCATTGTCGGTGTCCTTTTCATAAGTAAGTGCTCGATACACTGAGGTATTTATTAGGTAAAGGGATTCGTTGGCGTCGGAGAATTCGTCAGTATAGAATCCTTCCATCTCAGACTCTTGATCAGTGTCATTTACATCACTGAATTGGACATGTAGTTCGGGCTCACTTACCTGACTCGGGTTGTCTCGTTCGAACTCACTGTGTAACAAGATGTGATGTTTCGCGCCACACTTTGCACACTTTACATCTGAGTAACAGGTTCGCCGTTGGTGTCCTTGTCTGAGGCAATTATAGCATAACCGCTTATCCCACATGACTTCACGTCTGTCTACCAGGGATTTCTTTAGGAATTCAGCACACACACTCAAACGGTGGGGCCCGTCGCACAGCGCACATTTTGGTTTGATGTTACTCACTTTACCTTGGGTAACGTTATGCACTCTCGTTCTTTCTTCGGGCTTTCTTCCGTGAATTATCTTAGGAGACGTAGGAGGAGTTGTTGTTACCTGTTCTCTCCTGTCACTGGTTCGAGACTTACATTTACTTATGTCTTTATAGGTCTTGTTGTCATAGTAAGATTTTGCTGTGTCTTTCCCGCTGTCCTCTTCTTGAGAAGCTTGGCTTTCGCCGTCGTCAGTATAACACACTGGTATTATCCTTCTCCTAGAAACGGGTTTCTCACTTACCTTATTTTCCGATGTTTTCTCTCTGGACTGCTTTATGAGTTGTAATTTTACTTCACTATCTAAGAAGGACATGAGATCAGCCATGGTAGGGCTTCGTCGTTGCTGCTCATTCATATACAACACTTTCTTGTCCCAGCGTGTACATACTCCACCCTTTGGCAAAGTAGAAACTACGGCTCCAATAACCATGGAACTCTGATATTCATGAGACTTACCTAACCAGTCCAATTGTCTACAGATCTCCTGAATCTCATCGGAAAACTCTATAATCCCGCTACTAAGGAAGTTTCGGGGGGCTACTAATTTTGCATACAAATACTTAGCTATGTTATCCTTGTTACCATACCTGATGTTTAATGTATCCCAAACTTGTCTTAATACATCTGGATGTCCAATAAACTTTAACGCCATTAACTTGGGAGGTCCTTCCAAGCACTTGATGAGGAATCTAAGTTTCTCTCCGTTAGATAGTACAGAGTTCTGTATGCTATCTTTGTAATATTCATTAAAAGGTAACCATTTCATCTCATCTCCATTGAATTTGACGATTTCTCCCACTTTGACCGCTTGGCGGGCTTCTGTTCTAGCCATCTGACGCGTAAAGCTTTCTTGGGCCATCGTATTATTTAATATCGAATTATCGGCACATAAACTTCCCGGACCATTATCAGGTCTATAGGGAACATCATCAACAACAGGTCCATAATCACCCCTAATAGGGTTTGCTATAGGAGTTTCTACTTCACTATCAGTATAGATGCATGTAGGCTCCACACCTTGCGCATGTAATACTTCAGACCTAACAGGTTGACACAATGTTACTGGGGGTATTGGTATACCCTTTTGTATATTGACTAATTTGTCACGTTCTAGCGCGATGCTTTGCTGCACTTCTTGCAATTCTGCCCTACTTTCCCTTACTGTTCCCTTAAGTTGGTAGACAGTCTCCTGCATCTGTCCGAGCAGGAGATTCATCCCCCGCCGTCCCTCCTCTACCCACTCGACCGCCGAAGCGGGAGTCGCCAACATTGTAGCGGGCTGACGTGGGACGACGGGAGACAAATCTTTGATTTCTCTCTCAGCTTCCAGGACAGGGATATTCTCATGGACTGTTCTACCGGGTACAGGCAGTGTAGTACTGTGTAAAGGAAATTTAGAGTTAAGCTCTGGAAGTACAGGGGTCTCTAGCACAGGAGTGGCTTTGGGAACGACAGGCCCAATTATTTCAGGCTCATCAACTATTGTAGGGAGTCCTTTGACCTGAATAATTTGTTCTGTGGGTTCTGTACTACCTAAGTCTGTGCTAGCTAGTTGTCTTCTAACCGCTGGGGGCAAATCAGGCAATTTGTGACGGTGAGATGTTTTTCTACACCTGCTTAGACGAGATCTATTTCCTCCGCCTTCAGGATCGGTGGTCTCGCCTTCCTCCGATGATGTGTATCCTTGGCGCTTGGGAGTAGATCGACTCCTCATCTGCATTTGACTAGCAGTTAACTGTTTATTTATGCAGTCTTGCGTCTCTTGAAGATTTTCCAACTCCAGTTGTGTGGTCTCTTCAGACGCTCTCTGTTCTGCGTCTGCCAATGCCATTGCTGCTGCTGCTTTGGCTGCTTCCACTGCCGCTGCCGCTTTTGCTTCTGCTACTGCCTCTGCCGCTTTCGCCGCTGCTACTGCCTTTGCCGCTTCCACTGCCGCTGCCGCTTTCGCCGCTGCTACTGCCTTTCTGTCCTCTATCCGTTTTTTCTTTACTTGTTCTTCTTGGACTCTAGCAAGGCGAAGCTTTTCATCAAATTTAGCTTTGTTTGCAGCCAACATTTCCGCATCGATTGCGTCCAACACAAGCTTGGTTCCTTCACTATTAGGGCGAAGTCCAGACAGTCGTCACCTCAACTCTTCGTCTCCTATGAATCGCTGATAGTCTGACAGATAGATGTCAATGGCGTCTCTAGTTCGCGGCTTCTCTGCTGCTGTTAATTCGCTTTCCACTTCGCTTTCCACCTCGCTTTCCACTTGAGAAGAATTGGCGTCGGTTGATTCTTCATAGGTTGGCCGCTCATCATAAACCGTATCCGCCATCTTCGCTCCGCGTTCGGGCGTCCGCTCAACAGTATCCGAACTACTGGAGCTATCGGGCCGCTGCGAACTAGGTTCTTGGCTAGGAGGTGGCTGCTGTTTGATAGCTGCTTCTTGATCCCGCTTGACTTGGGCCCGAGTGCCTATGGCAGACCAACGGCGCTTCACTAACTTCTACCAACCTAGGTTCTGACACAACCACTGCATGAGGGGTTTCAGACCTCGGTCTGGGATTCTCTACACTTTGATCTGAGAAACAGGCTGTTGTTTCTAGGAGACTATCTGACAGAGTTTGCCTTGTGTCAGCCATGTTTGATTGTACAGTTGAATGCCTACTGCTATATTACAGTTAAAGCAAGTCTAGTAATTCAGTATCACTGTTAGCCTCACAATTAATTACCGATACTGCTACTCAGTGTAGCGTGATATATATAATATATTAGAATACCGGTATGCTTATAGTAGATATATAAGTATTATTACAGACTAGATTTGTCACAGAATACAGGTATATAATTTTGGCACAAATATATATAAATATATAATAGGCCTATCATGAATACCGGTATGCAGCTTACACTTATAGTATATATAAGTATAATTATGAACTAGAATTGATTACAGAATACCGGTATGATTTCAGCCCAAATTTATAGAAATAAATATAATAAGCCTATGGTAAATACCGATATGTCAATTATTTTAAATAATTGAATTTCTGAATTTTAAAGGTTACTTAGTTACTTTAACTTACTTTATTACCGTTATTTAAGCAGTAGTCCAACTGATATTGAGACCTAAGTGTTGTATAACAGGCCTACTATTTTATTAATAGATTTAGTGGATTTATGTGTACCCGTATGAGGGGTTTTGTTACAATATTGAAATAGATGTTATTATTTCTGGGAAGTAATCACTACACAAAAGCTGTGCGCTCTCAGTGAAGTGCTACTTATTGGACACTAAAACAGATAATTCTAATTTACCTAAGTTACTTAATACTACAAATTACGTACGATACGGGTGAGATTAATTCTCTAATTAAAACACAACAAAATATTACGTATGAAATTTTAGGGTAATTTTACAGGAAGTCTACAAACCAGCCTAACAAAGGGTTAGAATTCTGGTTATTACAACGGACAGGGTACTACGGTATTTGAAAATAATAAGTAGTAGTAAATATATTGCGCTGTCCAGATAGAAAAAATACCACCGTCTGACGACCTATAGCCGTATCGCTATAGGTACTACGTTATGTATCACGGAGTGTTCCTACCTGGAAGTTAATTACCGCGGACTACCAGATCCAACGTGCCTATTAACCACTTTACAACACAATACACTGCCTACACACTAATTACTTTCGGAAAGCACTGTACACCAAACCCTAAATTAGGTACAAGTACTTATTAAAAACAGATAACTAGTAGTTAAATATACTTGAACAGTTAAAAGAACCACGGCATCTGCTGGAGTGACCGGAGCACAAAGTCACCAGTCTTTACCTACGCCAAGCAGCCCGTGTAGTACCGGGGTTAATTTAACTATAACGGTATGTGTAACAAGCACAATTACTGTAGGAATAAACTTGGGGACATGAATGTTGCGAATAATCGCATAAACTCTGAATAATAAATATTACGCTACCCGTACAGAATACTCAAACAAAATACAAACCAAACGCTGGCAGACTACCATCAAGCCTAAATAAACTACAGTATGTGCAGATTCCAAAATGGTTAGTTAGTATGCGTTCTAACACGGTAGTACGACTTATTCTTTAAGAGGGGATTGACCTTACAGCTCTGGCTGCCCCAACTTACTAACTGGCACTTTATCAGACAAACTCTACACACGTAGCAATCTCTTCAGACCTAATAATAGCTAGACAACAATCCAGCCTACAAAATATCTGAGTAATAACTATTACGGTACCTGAACAGACCACACAAACAAACACAGGCCAAAACGCTGGCAGAATACTGTCAAGCCTAAATAAACTACAGTATGTGCAGATTCCAAAATGGTTAGTTAGTATGCGTTCTAACACGGTAGTACGACTTATTCTTTAAGAGGGGATTGACCTTACAGCTCGGGCTGCCCCAACTTACTAACTGGCACCCTATCGGACAAACTCTACATACGCCGCAATCTCTCCAGACCCAACAACAGTCAGACAACAGTCCAGCCTACAATTATCAGAACAATCTGAGCAGACTTACACGTCTTCAGCTCAATATTAACTTACATGTAAATAAAACCGACAGAAATAAGTAAAATCTCAATAAAAAACCAGGGCTGCAGTCCCTGATTAAATACTAAGACCTACCGGTATACAATAATCAAAATCGAATAATACTAATGTACTTATACTGGAAGTACCGGTTAGGGCAGTTGGGCCTACGGACCTACAGCAGTACCGATTCTGGCAGTTGGGCCTACGGACCTACAGCAGTACCGATTCTGGCAGTTGGGCCTACGGACCTACAGCAGTACCGATTCTGGCAGTTGGGCCTACGGACCTACAGCAGTACCGATTCTGGCAGTTGGGCCTACGGACCTACAGCAGTACCGATTCTGGCAGTTGGGCCTACGGACCTACAGCAGTACCGATTCTGGCAGTTGGGCCTACGGACCTACAGCAGTACCGATTCTGGCAGTTGGGCCTACGGACCTACAGCAGTACCGATTCTGGCAGTTGGGCCTACGGACCTACAGCAGTACCGATTCTGGCAGTTGGGCCTACGGACCTACAGCAGTACCGGTTAAGGTTTACCGGTCGACCGGTACTTTCAACTTTATTGCTTACTGCCATAAAGACAATAACTGTTATTGTACGCGCTTTTGAAGACCTTTAGCAGTTTAACCTGCTAAAATTTATATGTCTTTTGGTTTATAAATAGACTTTTAGTAAATGACAAGTATTTAATACCAATAAACACAACATTAGCCGAAGCCAGCCTAGTGCGCGTCCATTCACCTGCTGGATATACCCGGGAGACTGGATTCGGAGGGCTTAGATTTTATTATTGCAGTGAAGCCTACTGTATTATTCGATTGATCGTTAATAAATAATTTCTGACTAATATTATTCACTTTCGGGAAATATTAACAGTTCCTTTAGGACGTGGCGCTCTATCTATGTAAACAGAGATATGACTTATACTAAACACAACGGTAAGGCTTATGTTTCACGTATAAGGCGCATTCTTTAGGAAATGCTTTGTTATCAGCCACAATCATGCACACTACCGGTACCGCACAATACTGCACACTAATCTGCCGAACGTCAATGAATTTGATCACACATAAAGAGAACAGCAATTGACTCTTGTAGTGCCTATCAAATAGCATTAGATTCACTACAAACCACGATAACATAAGTCGCAATTGCTATATGTAACCTGTCTCTCTAACCTGTAGTGTATCAAGAAAATTGGGAAATTTGGGTTCTTTATAGATGTTCTCCAAATAATAATATTCAACCAACTGATACAAATAATAACAACAGTAAATAGCATTAAGACGGTAGGTTAAGATATGATATGATTGTTTGGTTAGGTAGTTGATAATTATGGCGAGATAACAGTTATACGTTCTATAATCTAAGCCTATTAATGTTTCTTCTAAAGTCTGAAAACAATTGACTATAGAGCCGGTGTTCTTGGGCTAGATAGAAACAACACAACAGTAACACAAACTCTCTGACTCTAACACCGTTGCAGGTATCTTTTCACACAGAGAGGAATAGCTCTCATTGGCAGAACACCAGATTCCACAGGTTCCACGAATATCTAAATGCCGAACTATCAGGATTTTTGCAGCCCTTGGCCAACACACAAAATGAGTCACTCCGCTCGGTTGCCCTGGTTGCATACTCTGCTGCTATAGCTCTGGTTGGCCGATAGAACATAGCAAAGAGCCCCTCCTATAACAAATCAGCCAATCAGCCGGTCGCTTTGCATATTTCGCGTTAGAGAGCTGTTTAGAGTATTCCAGCGCCTGGGAGGGAACTGGATTGCAAAGCAAAAGGGCCAGTTACATCCCACAAAAGCTTTTACAAGGTTGTTTATACAGAGAATCATAAATATCAGCAATATAATATGTTGTTGAAAAGAGCAGTTTTGAGGTCAAAATATAATTCACTGTTGAAAACCGACATCACCTTATGAAAGCCCTTCTATCAAACAACAAAAAATTGTGTAAATTTTCGAAAATTTCATTTCTGTGGGGGTTATAGTTGGCCCCCTTAAGGCTGACTGGCCCCTGTAGGCATTTAGCAATTTTGATCGGATCTTGGGAATGTGTTATTTATTTGCTGTAGGTTTCGCAGGGTACTTATCTTTACAGGACTTGCTGATAAATAAAACACCGCAAGTGTGGGTTTAGTGCAAAGATATAATATTTCTGATCTAGATTTGACTTGCTGAGAAAGTAATGTTCTTCGATAAGAGAACAGTCTCGGAAATAAGCACTTTTTGTCGCTAATTTCAATTTACCCCAATTCAATTGTGCTGTCCGAGAGTTTTAGATTTTGCAGGAATTGCACATAAAATGCCATCGAATGCAAAATTCAATACACGAGGGCAGAACATCCGAATTTCGGTTAAATTAAATTACAGTAGTGACAAGAAGTTATTTCTGAAATTATTTCTTTTTTTTATCAACAACTATTTTATCTACAACTAATTTATCCTTTTTTTTTTATCTATTGGGGCCTATATTTATAAAACTCGTTTCCGGTAAAAAAATATTAATTTCGCACTACCATATCTCCACGCCATACATTTACTATGTACAGTATTTCCAGTATGTCATTATTTGGTTGTTCTAGAAAGTTTAAGAGCATAACTACAAATAATTCCCCACAAATAGATAAAATTAAATTCTCCACTGTTCATAATTAGCACTTTAAAGTTTTCCTGCCCATGTTTTATTATTTTCCTGCCATCAGGTTTCGAACTAATAACACAGCACCTGTCGGTCGACTGAGCTAGAATTTTGCAATTTCTATCACAAATTTAGGGATAGATAGTAGTCGAAAGATGCACTTTCTTGCTCTGTTTCCGGACTTTTCAGATCAAAATATTTTTTTTACAGGAATGACTCGCAAAAAAAATGGCCCGGATTTTCGGCTGGCCCTAAGGCACGTGCCTTATATGCCTTAAGGTTAATCCGGCACTGTTAAAACCGAACAACCAACAACCGAAAACATTAACAAGGTTGAGAAAGCTAAGGACGATCTTAAATTGGCCTACAACATCAGCCAGGAAAAGTACATACAGGATAAAACTGAAGCAATTACAACTGCTCACATACAGCAACAATCAAGACTTACCTGGCAAACTGTAAATGAGGTATCTGGTCAGAAAAGTTGTGCAAAGGGGCGCCTCAAAGCCGATAGTCCTGAAGAACGTGTTGGGAAGTGGAAAAATCACTTCAGCAACTTGCTTGGGCACCCACCAAACATCGAGGTCAGCCCTACAAGGAAAATATATGACAAGACACTACCTATAGAAACAGGGGACTTCACACCTGCCGAACTCCAAAGAAGCATTAAAAGCATGTCCAATAATAAAGCGAGTGGATTAGATGAAATCCCAGCAGAGGTATGGAAAACCGGAGTGCTAAATAGACCATTATTGAATGTTTGCAACCGGATGTTAAAAGGGGAAAAGCCACCACCAATTTGGACTAAAGGTCAACTAAAGCCTCTCCCCAAGAAAGGAGACCTCGGCATAGCAACAAACTATCGTGGGATCTGTCTGCTTGTGGTAGCTGCCAAAATATACAATAAAATGATTCTATATAGGATTAGGCCTCACATAGAGAAACTACTGCGTAAGAGCCAAAACGGATTTCGACCAAGTAGATCAACAAACAATAGCTCAGATACTTGCACTACGGAGAATGATTGAAGGAATTAAATCAAAGAATCTCCCCGCAGTCATGACTTTTGTGGACTTCAAGAAGGCATTCGACTCCATCCATAGAGGTAAAATGCTTGAAATCCTAAGAGCTTATGGAATACCAGAAGTAATTGTTGCTGGCATTGGATTGTTATATTGTGACACAGAAGCGCAGGTACTCTCACCAGATGGTGAAACTGAGTTTTTCTCAATCCTGGCTGGCGTACTGCAAGGTGACACATTAGCACCATTACTATTTGTAATTGTGCTGGATTACGCAATGAGGACTGCCACAAAGGGTGAAGATCTGGGATTCACACTTCAAGAACGCAGAAGTAGTAGATATCCGGCAACTACAGTCACAGACACCGACTTTGCGGATGACATTGCCCTGCTCTCTAATACGCTAGCAGATGCACAGCTTCTACTAAATAAAGTGGAGAGGGCTGCTAAGGAGGTTGGATTACATATAAATGCTACCAAGACCGAATTCATGACCTTTAATGTTGATGGAAACTTGACAACCATTGATAATAATCAACTAAGGAAGGTCGATGACTTCCAGTACCTTGGATCATGGATAGAGAGTAGCAAAAAGGACATAGAAGTTAGGAAAGCAAAGGCTTGGGTAGCTCTATCAAAAATGGATACCATCTGGAAATCAGATCTCCCCAGGCACCTGAAGACTATGTTCTTTCGAGCCACAGTGGAAAGTGTATTTTTATACGGTGGTGAAACCTGGACACTGACTAAATCACTTGAACAACGAATTGATGGTTGCTACACAAGACTACTAAGGGCAGCCCTAAACATCAGCTGGGGACAACACATGACAAACGCCGAGCTTTATGGTACAATACCACCTGTATCAACCACCCTCCGTGAATGCAGATTAATATTCAGTGGGCACTGCGGGCGAAGTAAAGACGAGGTCATACCAGATCTACTTCTCTGGCAACAAACTCATGGAAAGCGTAGTCGTGGACGACCGGCCTTAACATATATAGATCAACTTGAAAGGGATACTGAACTTGGGAGAAACGAAATTGCGACAACTATGGAGAATCGGGAAGCCTGGAAGGATCTCATTTCCACTGTCCGAGTTCGCTCGACCTAGTAGTAGTAGTAAGCAGCCTTATCAGCCTTAGCTCTCAGCCTTATAAGCATACAGCCTCCACAGTATTAATGTTAATATCTTTTCGTTTATGGCGATCCCAGGGCTCGCCTAGACAAGGTGCCGCCTACCAGCAGTACCTAACATCAAAAGCGCAGTTTAAGCGTGTCTTACGACAGGTTAAGCGTCGCGAACGGGAGATAATCGTAATCCACTCGTCTACTGACGATGATTATGATGTAAAGCGCCAGACTTGTGCGTTGTATGCAAGAGCAAACTACTTGGTTAGGAATTTTGGTAATTGTGCTAGGAATGTAAAAATACGTCTTTTTCGTTCCTATTGTACTAATGTTTATGGCAATGCGCTGTGGGCTAGAGCGAACTATTCTATGTCTGTCCACAACAAATTGCGCACTGCATATAATAGTAGCATTCGAATGCTTTTTAAAATTCCGAGAATGGCTAATGACACAACTCCCACAAGTATGTCGCTAACCTGCAGCTTACTTGGATTACCATCCTTTGTACATATTAGAGCCAATGCTATTGAGAGCCTATCACGGCGCTTGGATACCAGTACCAATAGCATTATTAATGTGATTCGCACATGTTGCACAGAATCTAGAATTAGGGCCATGAATGACCTGTCCCTACTTTACGATTAATATCTAAATATTGTGCTATTAAATATTCATTTTCATAATTTAGTACTGTATCGTGTAAACTATATTGTCTGATCGGTGTATTGTTTTTACTATGCACCTTGTTTGGTTTGAAATAAAGGAATAAATAAATAAATAAATAATGTTGGCACAAAGATTTCAAAATAAAACAATATTTAGATGAGAGCAATCAATAATATCCAACACACTACTGTGTAACTAACAGTCATTTAGCTTGGGCGCCAATTACTTAACATAGTAAGTAACCTTGTAGATTTTCAAATAGGATGCATTGGGAAGATTTATTCAGCTGAGACTGTAATAGCCAGCTAAACCAGTTAATGTTTGCTTACTGTCTGGGTTGTAGAGTAGTGTTAAAACTTGGCAGAGAAAGTACTACTTTGTTAGTTGCCCTTCCTATTGAATGCATTACCAGGCCATCTCTATACATTTTTCATGAGTGCCAGCTTGTGTTTTTATCATTGCGCCTATGGCAATTTTCGTGTTTTGGGGCTATTTTTCGAAATAAAACAAGTTGAAATGTTTCAATTTAAACCGCGATTTGACAAGTACCCATAGAAATATATTTTCATGGTTCATGCAAATTTTCATCAAAATCGTTAGCGCCGTTTTGCTCTAGGTCAGTAGCCAGTAGTCAGTAGCCAGTAGCTTTTTTTTCTTACAGTAATCAAGTCTAACGACTTGCTACTAAAAAAATATCGATGTTGAAATAATATAAATGAGAGAAGAGATTATTGACGTGTGGTTAAATATAGTGTACAACAGATAACTATATCCTAACTATGGAATAAATAAATCTCTCAACTGAATCAGTAAAACCCAACTAATCTAATGTATAATGATATCGCCATTTCTACCACATTTATTATAATAGAATGTGAAACACAGTGCTAATTGGTAATCAAAGCGACTGGAGGGAGGGTGGTAAGTGGAGAGTAATATTATGGGAATACAGCTAAGCTCCAGCAAAGAAATCCACTTGGTCAACAGTAGCTACCTTCAAATTAGTGCCTTACATTCATTAATATAAATAATTAATATGTTAATTATGGTCATTTATCACTCCATACACTCCTTATTTGCCTTTTCACACTTTCACATTTGGACTTTTGCGTCATACCATATTTACATATTTACACTCCCGTCCTATTAACAGTACATACTTTACAGTTCACGCCATACAATATTAGCATAATTTATCATCCTTTGTCGCGTGTTTCATGCAATATTCCAGCCCAGATGATATATTACGTAGGTTTTATTATGCAAATTAAGGTAGAATTACCATGAATAAATATAATATCCTCAAATTAGAATAGAATCCAAAAACTGTGGTTTGGAATGTGGTTGTACAAATAGCGGGGGTGGGGGGGGGGGGGGGGGGGGGTCATCCCCCCCCCCCCCCCCCTAAATCTCTTATGACCTTGAATTCAAGTCTCTGGCACCAAAGATGAGAATGGGAGGGGTAGAACCTTATAAAGGGGTCAGGCAAGTTCTTATTTCGCAAGAATGCCTTGCAGAAACCAACCAGGGCTCATCGTTCATCACGGTCATCCATCTTTCGGATGGTTGCTAAATCACTACCAATCGTTTCCTCTGGGGACAACAGTTCTGGTGGTGGAAATCATTTTTCAGACATTGGGTGTAATCTCTGAAGAAAAAAATGCAATTTGTTATTTTTTGATAAAGTTCATATTAACATTACTTTCAACGTTACATAGAAACATATTTTCTTTTTCTCAATCGCAATTTATCTTCTGTCTGTGTTGTATATGTTCGGTCCTTCAGGAGGTAATTATTGAGCATTCTACCCATCTATGATGCATCTACTACCATCCTTAATTTGTTTCACCTTTTTAACCGCTATATGTTGTGGGTAAGTAATATGTTCTCTACAACGCGATCCTCTATCCATCCTTCCAGTGTATTCTTTGATTTTATAATTTTCGTTGGGTGCGACCGGGGTGATAGTCGTTACCTGTACTAAAATACCAATTATGCAACTCAAGAGGATACAGACAATACAGTAATTTTATAATGGCACATATCGACTTGAACGCAACGTACAAACTCACCACCGAGGATGTGGAAATACTGAATCACGAGGAACTCAAACAACACTGCATAGATACTACTACTACTACTCGTATCGGCATGCTGCATTGCAGCTGCATTTTTAAGAATGCTGTGCCGGCTTGTTGACAAAATTGCGCCGCCACAACTCCCTATCACCCATGACATTTGCTAGATCATCCGCATCTTCAAGGCCACGGTCCTTTAAGATGCGTCTCAAGAAAGTCATGGGCTGTCTACCATGCTTATTCACTCCATGAGGCTGCCAAAGTACAAGATTATGCAATGGCTGGTCCACACGGCGAAAGCAATGTCCTGCAAAGCTGAGGCGATTTTGTTCTAGTGTCAAGCTTGGGGGAACCAATGAGACACCTATAATGTTATATAGTGTCTGGTTGGAAATGTGTGCATTGTACCCAGTGTACACAATGAACCCAGCATAGCATTCTTGTGAATGTGCCATCCAGAGATTTGGTGTCCTCAGCAGTTAGAGCCCAGCATGGACTCCCATAGAGGAGTACTGGAACTACTGCTGCTGTAAATAATCGGACCTTAAGTTTCCGATTAATTCTCGGTGACTTCCAAATCCTGGAAAGCCTATTCAAGGCTGCCCATGCCTTTCCCTTACGTATTCGAAGGTCCTCACCTGACTTCCGGATCCATGATCCCAGGTAACAGAATTCGTCCACATGCTCAAGCATACCATCCTTTGAGCTTATGCTCATCCGATCAGAGACTTGCTGAGAACTTTCAAAGTTAACTGTCAAAATGTTGGTCTTTCTGGCGTTAATAAAAAGACCAACACTAGAAGCAGCATGTTCTAATGAGCTGAGGAGCCGTTGGGCTCCCTCTAGTGATTCTGAGAGTACTCCTAAGTCATCAGCAAAGTCTAGATCAGTTAGGTACTTGGCAGGATTTCCCGACTTCTGGAGCCAGTAGGTGGAGGTATCATCACCCCATTATCATTATGATGATCTAAGGACATGCGTAGAACATTGTCAACAACAATTTTTGCATTGCATTGTCGCCTCAATGGGCTAATATCCTCAGTTTCCAACACTAAAAACTATTTGAGGGAGTCGTTCTCCACTTACAATGCATGGCAAATGTCACTACGCAACTGGATATTGCCCAGCCCAGCTCAATGCCCTCTATGATCATGCATCACATCTATCTCATCAGGTGGCTTGGACGAAACTCACAGATTCCCGAGTTGCAGTTGCAGCATACCTCGGTTCTGGTCCAATGTAGTCAAGCTCCACAGATGCACCATCATTCTGTCTGACATAAGTTATCACTCGACCTTGGGGCAGTGGCAAATTTAATATACATAACTTACCCCCAGTACTACTACTAGGATCGGCATGCTGCATTGCAGCTGCATTTTTAAGAATGCTGTGCCGGCTTGTCAACAAAATTGCACCGCCACAACTCCCTATCACCCATGACATTTGCTAGATCATCCGCATCTTTAAGGCCAGTGTCCTTTAAGATGCGTCTCAAGAAAGTCATGGGCTGTCC